>OVAN01002142.1:0-35288 GCA_900406275.1 Anastatica hierochuntica | reverse complement strand
ATGGATCTGATTCTTCATCTTCTGTCGCCAACTCCAAGTCCTCTTCATCTTGAGCATCTTGTATTGCATCAAACTGACTCAATGGAAACTCAGGCTCCTGGAACCTGCAGGAGGATTTTGACAACTACAATATGGTGGTGGAGACTGAGGTTGAGGTTAACAACCAGCCATCTCCCAGCTTTGAAGATGAGCCTGAGATTCCGCCTGCCCAAGACGCCTTTACCCTGGCCGACGCTGATGCCGAGAAGACTCCTGCTCCGGACCAAGCCTGAATGAACCCTGACCCCCTCATCAAAATTTACTTTTATGTCTTGTCCTTGGGGCTTTTTTTTTTATTAAAAATCATAGTTACAGCCCCTGCATTGGCTTTGTTATGCCCCTTATGGGCTTTGTAGAACTTATTTTTGCCTTTTTTATCCCTTGGTATTTTGTTGCCCTTCAAGGCTTTGTTTTAGAATTTAAATAGTAGGCCCTTCGTGGCTTTTCATTAATGCCTCTCCTTTGGATAATCCTTTTTTAGTTATCTGCTTGCGTAAGCCACTTGCTATGTTTTTAGAATTATCCCATATGATTGATTGACCTCTGGCTGTTATTCAACCTCTAGTCTTTTTAGGATTGTCTTCCTCTGGCCTCCGACTATTCGATTTGTCTCTGGCTTTTTAGTGAACCTCCGATGTTTGGCTAGCATTTCGGCGTATGCTCAGCCTCCGGCGTTTTAGCTAGTCTTGTGGTGTTTTCTCAGCCTCTGGCTTTTAACTGGCCTCTCTGCGTTTGCTTAGCCTATGGCTTTTAGCTGGCATTTGGCCCTTCTTGCCTAAGAACGTGTCTTTTCAGCTTTTTGAAGGGGCTTAGGATTATAGGGTTGGAGTTCATACCAATTCCCCCTTTTTTTGAACCTTTCGTCTTTATCCTTGGACAATATTTTTAAGGTTTCAGCAGCACTCTGCCACTCTTGGGTGACCACTGTCTATTTTGTTAAACATTGCTTTCTGCAGCAAGCTAGTTTAAGTCTTTAGGTTATATTGTCGTGTCTCACCCTTTTTATAATAAAGGGGGCAGTTCGACAACTTTTATGTTGCTTCCCTTGTTTGGGTAAGAAGATTGTGCGTGCTCCCTGCTCAGGTTATACCATTTCATTTTTCGTTTGGCCCAACGAACAAGGGTAAGCACTTTGCCTCATACTCAGCACTTGGCACCTTGTCTCTGTTTAGCAGGAGTAGCCAATTTTTCATGGCTCTCTTTTGAGTATTTTCCCTTGTTTGAGTGAGGATTGTAGCATTGGGTACGTTGTTTTTATTATTTTTGTTTTGAGAGATAATTGTTTAACTTATATTCCCCTCGCTTCATTAAATTCCTTTGGTGGGAATCAATTATTTTATTAAAGATAATTCGTCCTTGGATGCAATGGAATCATAAATCATTATGCATAATGAAAAAGAAACTTTGATAATGTAAAAAATAGAAAACATATCTTGGCGAGGTGATCGTCTGGCCCGGGGACCTTTCTCAGAAAACATAGGATTTTTGGTGTAACGCGGTCCAACTGTTTGGCTTTACTTTTCTGTACCTATCCTGTAACTTGTAGGCCCCTGAGCCTCTCACTTCTATGATTTGGTATGGTCCTTCCTATCTAGGTGCCAGCTTTCCGGCCGCATTGTCCCTGGTGTTATCGAAGACTTGTCTTAGGACCCATTCGTCTTGCTAGAAGGTTTTCGTCTGGATTTTCTTATTATAGTTGCGGGCTATTTCCTATTGTTGTTGCCAATTTTTGACCCCTGCGGCTTCCCTTTTTTCGTCTAGGAGATCCAAGGACAGAGCCATTAGCTCTTCATTTTCCTCTGGGGATGAGAGTTCTGTCCAGATGGTAGGAACGCCGACTTCGGCAGGGGACACCGCTTCTGATCCGTAGACTAAGGAGAAGGGCATCTCGCTTGTAGCCATCTTGGTGGTGGTTCGGTAGGCCGATAGTGCGGTTGGGAGCTCTTCGATCCAATTGTCTTTGGCTTCGTTGAGGCGTTTCTTTAGGAGGCTTACCATAGTTTTGTTTGTGGATTCAGCTTGCCTGTTCGACTGAGTTTGTAAGGGCCTGGCGAAACTCAGCTTTATGCCTTAGTCCTTGCAAAAGCTCTCTAAGTTTTTGCTAGTGAGCTGAGGGCCATTATCTGTCACGATCTCTTGGGGTACCCCAAACCGGGTTACCACGTATTCCAGAGGAATCTTTTGATATGGACGTCGGTGATCTTGCTCATGGCTTCCGCTTCCACCCACTTGGAGAAGTAGTCTATTACTACCAGCAAGCACTCCTTATGGCCAGTGGCTTTCGGGAATTTTCCCACTATGTCCATGCCCCACTTCATGAATTTCCATGCCGAATTAATGGACTTGAGGTTTTAGGGTGGAAGCTTGTATACTTGAGCATGCCTTTGGCATTTGTCACAACGTTTTGCCATGTGGAGCGCATTGTGGGCCATGGTAGGCCAGTAGTACCCAACTCTTTTGGCCCTTTGCATGAGGCTCTTGCCGCTGGAGTGGATCCACATTCGCCTTCATGTAGTTCGCGAAGAACCAAGCCTACGTCCCTTGGGGATACGCACTTAAGATATGGCCCGGAGAAGGATTTTTTTGTAGAGTTTCCCTTGGATTAGACAATAGTGTGCTACTTGTCTTTTGATTTTTCTGCATTCGCTTCTTATGTTTGATAGTGTATCATCCTTTAGGTAGGAGATGATAGGGCTCATCCAGTCTCCAGTTTCCTCGATGTTGGAAATTTGGAGTGTTTCTGCGTCTTTATCAGTGGCTGACCATTGTAATATGAGCAAGGGGATGCTTATTGGATCCGTGATTTTCAGGGTAGAAGTCGGGTTAGCCATGGCGTTGGCGTGCGAATTTTGCTCCCTGGGGATTTGCTTGAGCTCGCACGTTTGAAATGACTCGATGAGTTTTTCTAGCTATGGTCAGGTATTTGGCCATGCTTGCATCTTTTGCTTTGTAATCCCCTTGTGTCTAGCTTATGACCACCTGGAAATCACTATAAACCTTCAGGTTCTCTATTCCCAGGTCCTTTGCAAGATGAGCCCTGCGATTAGTGCTTCTTACTCGCTCTCGTTATTGGTGGCTTTGAAATTACATCTCACTGCTCTAGATGAAACTTCTCCAATTGGGGATACAATCACGAGGCCTACTCTAGCTCCCCTCACGTTGCTTGACCCGTCCACGTAAAGTGTCCATTCTCCTGTGACCTTTTTCGCTTGCTTGATTCTTATCTCTTCCTCTACCCCGGGTGTCATCTATGGAGAGAACTTTGCCACGAAGTCAACTAGGACTTGAGATTTTATTGCGGAGGCAGGGCGAAAGATAACGTCATACTCTCTATCTCTATCGGCCACTTGGCTAGTCTCCCAAATACTTCTCACTTGTGCAACACAGTTTTTATAGGAAATGACGTGACCACCACCACGGGGTGAGACTGGAAATATGGGCATAGCTTTCTGGCTGCCATAACCAAGGCAAGGGCCAACTTCTCCAGATGACTATAGTGTGTTTCCGCGTCAAGAAGTGATTTGCTAACATCGTAGACTAGATATTTCCTGCTTCCCTCTTCCCTGACCAGGATGGCACTGACGACATGTTCGGAGATGGCCAGGTATTGTAGGAGTTGTTCTCCGTCCTAGGGCTTGGTGAGGCGGCGTGGTGAGGTACTCTTTGAGCTTGAGGAGGGCGTTTTCGCACTTTTGGTCCCATTTGAACTTCTTGGTGTCCTTGAGAGCTTCGAAGAACGCATGAGACTTATCTGAGAGTCTTGAAATAAATCTACTCAGGGCTGCCATTCTTCCCTTCAACTTCTGGAAATTGGCGTGAATTGCCCTTATTTGTTTTGGGTTCGCCTCTATTTCTCAGTATGTCACTATGTACCCGCATGAACTTTTTGGAGCTTACCCCGAAGGAGCATTTGGAGGGATTGAGCTTTATATTGTATTTTCTCAACGTTGAGAAAGCTTGCTGCAGGTGGGCAATGTGGTCTTCTGCTTCTAGGGATTTGACCATCATGTCGTCTATATGTTTCATAGTTTGGCCAATTTGATCCAAAAACATCATGTTGACTAGGCTCAGGTACGTGGATTCGCCGTTTTTCAACCCAAAGGGCATCACCTTGTAGTAATATATTCCTCGCGAGGTCATCAAGGAAGTTTTATCCTGATTTTCCGGGTCCATAAGGATATGATTATACCCAGAGTAGACGTCCATGAAGCTCATTAGTTGATGCCCAGTCGTAAAGTCTACCAGCTTCTCTGTGTGCGGCAAAGGGAATGGATCCTTCGGGCAAGATTTGTTTATGTCCGTGAAGTCTATACAAACCCTCCACTTGCCGTTTTTCTTTCTGACCACGACGACATTTGCTAGCCACTCTGGATATTGGACCTCTCGGATGAACCCAACCGCAAGTAGATTTTTGAGTTCGTCATTGATGATAGAGTCCCTTTCCGGCGCGAATTTCCTCCTTTTCTGTTTCACTGGGGGATGATTCGGGTCTATCTGCAGCTTGTGCACTATGACGTCTGGGTCTATGCCTAGCATATCCACGTGAGACTAGGCGAAGCAGTCGGAGTGGGATCTTAAGAAGTCGAATAATCTTTGTCGTAGGCCTTCTTGAAGGCTCGATCCTATATTGAAGATCTTTTCCGGGTTCCCGGGTATCAAGGGTACCTCGTCTAGTTTTTCAACCTCTGGTTCCGCAGTGTGCTTGGCCGGAGGTGGTTTCTGTAATTGCTATAAGAGGTCGTCTTGCCTTTTAGGGAAGTTTAATAACACGATATGAAATTCTCTTAATCTCCAATGATCTCTGATTCCCCAAGGTGTTGGGAATTTCAGCCCTTGATGCAAAGTAGAAGGCACGACGCCCATCTCGTGTATCCAGGGTCTTTCCATGATCATGTTATAGGAAGACGCGCAGTCTACCACGAAGAATCTGGTAAAGAGGTTTACTCCTTCCGTATAAACGGGAAGCATAACTTCTTCGGTGGTCTACTTGACTTCTCCACTGAAGCCTACGACAGGGTGGCTTTCTTGGTTAGGGTTTCCTGGGTTAAACCCAGGTCAGAGTACGCCCCTACGAAGAGTATATTAATGGAGCTTTCGTTATTCATAAGCAATCTCTTCACCAAAAAATTCACCACCGTTAAGTAAATAACCAGGGCGTCATGGTGCGGAGTTAGAACCTTGCCTTGTTCTTCCGCGGTAAAGTTGATTACTTCCTTTCCGTGGCTTTGTCGTTTGGCTCCCTGAGCTTCTGCGTTACTTTTCGCGGTTCTCTTGCTCTTTTTTTGCTGCATGGGACATCCTGCTAATCTCTTATGTGTTTGTGGTTCCATCGTATGGCTTTACGACTGGGAATAAGAACTTCCTAGGCATGTCGATGAGCGTGATCTCTTTTGTGAAGGGAGTTTCTGCGTAAGAGCTTAAGGCACTTCTTCTTAGAGGAGGTGCAACTCCTAGTAGGCGTTCAATCTTGGGTTGAATAACCTCGAATTTGTTGGAGAACATAAACTCTTGGCGTGTGACCTCGTCGGACTCTGGAGTCAGGTTCGTAACCTTTTGACCCTGCAATTCTGTTTTGTTGTCTAGCCAACGTATATGATATTGGTTCATCGGTTGCCTCCAGTGGCCGAATTTTCTTTCTCACCCTGGTTATCGCCTGAGATCGTATCCAGGGTCTGCACCCTGGGAACGGGTACCTTGAACCACTGTATTGCCGCATGGTTAGCCGTTAAGGTGGAGTTTGTTTCCCTCAAGGTTTCGTTCTCGAGCTCAAAATGTTGAAGGTGTTGTGCATCTTCTTGGAGCTTCTTCATACAAGCCTCCATCTGTTGCTTGAGACTCTGGAGCTTTGCAGCCATGTTTGCGTTAGGTCTGACTGGGTCTGATCCCTCCTAAGCTGTTCCATCTCTCCGAGTCATTTTTGTAAGGTTTCTAGCTGAGACCTCATCTCATAGTAGCTTGTGTCAACTGGTACGAGTGTCACGATTATGTTGTCGGCGTTATCTCCAGCCATCGTCACGTAGTGTAGATTGTATGCCCCCTCCTTCTAGCGCTAAATTGTTATTAATGTTTCTGGGGTGTTCTTTGGAAGCACTACACAAGCAATAGATAACGACAAAAGCAATGAGAAATAGAGAGAGACGTTTGTATTGATCAAGAGAAGCAAGGTACAATGTGATTTGGGTGTTAGAACCTTCACAAAGATCGAATTTTTCTTAACCTAATGTCTAGTCTCTAGGGTTTTTTGTGAATACATTGTATGGACCCTTAGGTCTAATATTTAAAGTAGTTGGTCGATGCTTATCCCCTTAGAATTAGGAAAACTGTGTATATCCTTAGATAATTAGGCATATTTCTTTTTCTTGGCATAATAGTCGTCCGACTTCCTGTCCCGAGGTATACTCCCGGTGTCCTCCTCTTGTCGGCATCCTCCTGCTTTTGGCTTAAGGTCTGTCGTACTGCTTCTAGACCCAGGGATTTCCCAAGGTTCAAAATACTCCTGACAATATTTATGTGATATTTTATTATTATGTGTTGTATAATGCTGTGAGAGATATTGGGTTATATCGTTCGAACTTCGGCTCGGAGGGTATAACATATTAAAATATGTGATGAATATGATGTAATATGGCATGCATGATAATGACGTTATATTTTTTGAACCTCGGTTTGGATGGTATGACTTGTTTTTCCCGACTAAGCTTGGTGAGGAATCCAAATTTGATTGTGACGGGTTCGCTTGGTGAGGGACCTGTAGTGAGAGTCCGGCGCTCTGGCAGAGTTTCGTGAGAGTCATTAGTATCCACCTAGAGGCCATAACTTGTCGGGGTTGTACCAAAATTAGTTTCGACAAGTTATGTTGAGCATGGTGATAAGGCTAGCTACCCTCGATCGGTATGGGCAGGCTGCATGACGATGCAACAAGTGTGTTATACGGGCCATTGGCTTTTTAAACTTTGTGTCTAGACTCAATGGGCGCAAGAAGGGATGTGTGATGGATCATGAGTTGTGGATTGTGGATTGTGGATTGGATTGTGGTTCATGGTGGGTGGAATAGCCAATGGCAAGGGGCAAGCCTCGATGATCCAACAGGATCAACCACTCTCGGGCGAGTGGATGATTGTGTTTCGATATATGCTATGCTTGGATTATTTGATGGTTTATTTTCCGTGAAGCATGAATAATCAATTGATCGATTGTTAAATGACTACTACGTATTGGGGGGAATGAATAATCGTTAGGGAACCCGACTCACTGAGAAAATTAGTTGCTTATAGTGGTGATCTTTTCGGTTGGAAAGGAGTTGTGCAGCTGGTGAAGTATTTGGGCCTTTTTTAAATGAGTATGCCTTTTAATAAGTAATAATTTGAAATGGTCGACCGTGTATAAGTTTGATATGGTTTGAACCTACACGATATGTATAAAGTATGTTTTGTGAAAGATGCATGGGTTTCATTTGATACTAGTCCTTATCTGGGACGAACCAACTAACAGATTCAAACCGGAGTGTTGAAGCCTTGGGTTAAGCTCGTTTAGATACACATACTCATATATTGATATAGGGATCTCGGATGTGTTATGAGAACCTCGGGTTGAAATGTCTGGGTGTGTATTTGTAGTATCTTTGATTGAGACGTTTGGAAAGAGTTACTTGATTGGTCGTACATGTTCTTGTTTGATTGTTGTTCGGCCAATGGAGTAGACTTTTACTTAATCTTGATCGGGGGTGTTACATGCTTTCGCCAAGCCTTGGAACCAAAGGTTTCTCTTCATCAAAGTGGGGCTATAATCAGAGTTCTCTACCCTCTGGAAACCCACTGGTAGGTTTAGGATGAGTCGTTACTCTTGATTTTTGTCTAGTCCCAATCTTAATCACTTTCTTGTTTCTGTTTTGCAGCGGTCTCAGGTGGTAAAATCGAAAGAGAGAAGAGAAAGGTAGAGCAGGTACTCAAGCTTTCAGTTGAGACGAGGAGCACTACTTTTCTTTTGAGTTCAGAGGCTTTGTCTGAGAGCACCGTTTGTGGTTTGCACTTGTACTCCTGCCTTTCTGATTTCCTTTTGCCCATGAAATTTTGGCTGAATGTATGCTTTTCTGGTACATGAAAAATGGAAGGATCGGCATCGAAGGCAATGGAGGAGTTTAAGAAGGTCAAGGGAGCAAGAGCAACAAAGATCAGGTCTGCAAGCAAGATGTCAACTTCTAAGGAAGTGGAAACCTTGGAGACCCCCACGACTAGTACCAAGAGGAAGGCGCAACCCAAGGCAGGCATCCCTTCCCTCTTGCCAAAAAGTCAAAGGGTGTAAACATTAAGTCCTCTTTCTCCTTCCAACATTGAAGACACTCTGGAGTAGCTGAAGGTCCAGATTTTCACTGTGGTTGATTGCTCCCATCTCCCTGTTCAGTCTGTCGGGATGATTTCTTATATGCAGAAGAAAATGTTGGAGGTAAGTATCTCCCTCCTGCTTTTTGCATCTTCCCTTTGTTTTAACATGTCTTGACCTTGCTTTTTGTCTTTTCACATGTCATATGACGACCTTCCTTTACCATGCGGAGGACAAGGTAGCCATGGAGGCTGCTGCAGCAGGGAGAGCCATATTGGACGACTATATTCTCAGGATCAAGGCAGAAAAAGACAGGTCGACTGGCTTGGAGAAAGAGATGAAGGAGATTCGGGACCTGACAAGTGGGTTGGAATCCATGAACCATAAGGAGCCAGACCGTACCTAGACGCTGATCGTGTAAATGGTTGATTTGGGGAAGGAGGTTGAGGAGCTTAAGGCCAAAGTCAGTACTTTTAATGAAGAGATGGCCATGGCTGTTAACGGCGCAAAAGTTGTAGGGCGCTGGGAAATGGCAAGGGATTGGCTTAAGGGAAACACAGACTCCTGGAACCTGTAGGAAGAATTTGCCAATTACAAGCTAGTGGTAGATACAGAGGCAAAGGTGAATCATCTGCCAGCTCCCAGCTTGAGGATGAGTATACCATTCCGCCTACCCTAGATGCCTCGAACCTAACTGATGCCACCGTCGATGCCGAAAAGTATCCCACTCCAAATCTAGTCGATTGAACTCGAACGCCTCAAAAATTTTACTTTTTATGCTTTGCCCCTTGGGGATATTTCTTTTGAACTTTTGGTACCTACCCTTGCGTGGGCTCTGTTATGCCCCTTGTTGGCTTTTTAGAACTCAGTTTGCCTTTTAGGCCTAGATTCCTTGTTGCCCTTCAAGGATTTCTTTTTAAACTTTAATTATGGCCCCTTCATGGCTTTTTACTAATGCATATCGATTTTTAGAATCATGTTTTTGTGATCTGCTAACGTAAGCCTCTTGCTAGAATTTCACGGCGCACTTTTGCCATTTCTGACTATTATGTGGGATCGTTTGGCCTCGGGCCATTATTTAGGCTCTGGCTTTTCTAAATTGGCATTCTCTGGCCTCTGGCTATTGATTTTCCTCTGGCCTTTGGTGGATTTGATGACGTCTAGCCTTCGGCTATTGATTAGCCTTTGGCTTTTGTCTATCTTTTACCATTCTTGCCTAAAACATGCTCTTAAGCTTTTCATAGGGACTTGAAATTATAAGGTTGGAGTATACCGATTTCCCCTATGTTTTTTTTTGGAACCTTACTCATTTTCCTCAGATAATACTATTAAGGTTTCTGTAGTATTATGCCCCATGTAGTTGTCACTACCATTTTTTGTTGAATTCTGCTTTCTGCAGGAAGCCATTGTCAGTCTTTGGGTTATACTGTCGTGACTCTCCTTTTAGAAGGTTCACAGTTCAGTGTTTTTCTTTTGCTTCCCACGTCTGGGTAAGCAGGTTAAATGTGCTCCCTACTCAGGTTATGCAATTTTGTATATCATCTGACCCGTCAAACATGGGTAAGCACATTGTCTCCTACTCAGCACTCGGCGCTTTGGTGTCCTTCTATCTGTTAAGCAGGAGTAGACAATTTTTCTGGCTCTCCTTTGCGCATTTGCCCTTGTTTGAGCAGAGTTTCTTAGCATTGAGTATGTTGTTTTAATGGGGGAGATAGTTTTTCAACTTATTTTCCCTTGCTTTTTGTTGATTTTCTTAGATAGCAATCAAATATTTTATTGAGAAAATCCCTTCGTAGATGCAATGAAATTACAATTTATTATGCATGAAGAGGAAAATCTTGAAAAGTCAAAATAGAAACATATATTGGCAACGCGATCATCTGGGCCAGGGGTTTTACTTAGAAAAAGTAAGACTTTAGGTTTAACGCGTTCCAACTGTTTGACTGTACTTTTCCGTACATGTCTTGTAACTTGTATGCCCCCGAGCCTCTTACTTCTATGATTTGGTATGGTCCTTCCCAGCCAGACGCCAATTTGCCCGCTGCCTTTTCCCTAGTATTATCAAAGACTCGTCGCATTACCCACTTGCCTAGCTAAAAGGTTATGGTCCAGAATTTCTTATTATAGTTGTGCGCTATTTCCTGTTGGTGTTTCCAATTCTTAATTCTTGCGGCTTCTCTTCTTTTTGTCTAGAAGATCTAGGGACAAGGCCATTAGCTCCTCATTTCCCTCTGGGGATGAGAGTTCTGTTCTGGCTATGGGGACGCTGACTTTGGAAGGGAACACTGTCTTTAATCCGTAGACCAGTGAGAAGGGTGTCTCTCCTGTAGTCATCTTGGTTGTGGTTCGGTAGGCCCATCACGTTGCTGGGAGTTCTTCCACCCAATTACCTTTGGCTTCACCAACATTTCTTTAGGAGGCTCACCACGATTTTGTTGGTGGATTCGGCCTGCCCGTTTGATTGTGGGTGCCTTGGTGTGGCGAAACTCAACTTTATACCCCATTCTTTACAGAACTTCTTTAAGTTTTTGCTTGTGAATTGTGGACCGTTTATCTGTTACGATCTCTTGGAGTACACCGAATCGGGTTACCACGTTTTTCCAAAGGAACCTTTTGATATGTACATCGGTGATCTTACTCATAGCTTCCGCTTCCACCCATTTAGAGAAGTAGTTCGTTAGTACTAATAAAAATTCTTTTTGGCCGAAGCCTTTGGAAATTACCAAGTATATTCNTGGGTGTGGGGTGTGGGGGGGGGGGGGGGGGGGGGGGGGGGGGGGGGGGGAGTTTGGAGACTTGAGCATGCTTTTGGCACTTGTCACAATGTTTGGCCATTCGACGCGCATTGTTGGCCATGGTGGGCCAATAATATCCTGCTCTTTTTGCTCTTAGCGCGAAGCTCTTGTCGCTGGAATGGGACCCGCATTCTCCTTTATGTAGTTCCCTAAGGACTAAGTCGATGTCTTTTGGAGCCAAACACTTAAGATATGGTCCAGAGAAAGATCTTCCGTAAAGTTTCCCTAGATAAGGTAGTAGCCTGCTGCCTTCCTTTTGATCTTTCCGCATTCGTTTCTTATATTTGGCAACGCATCATCTTTCAAATAGGATATGGTAGGACTCATCTAATTTTTCGGTTTCTTTTATGTTTGAGATCCATAGCGCTTCAGCATCTTCGTCGGTGGTTGGACACTGGAGCACAAGCAAGGTTATGCTGATTGGCTTAGTGGTCCTCACGGCAGAGGCCATGTTGGTCAAAGAGTCAGCGTGTGAGTTTTGCTCCATGGGGATTTGCTTAAGGTCGCATATTCGAAACGAGACAACAAGTTTCTTGGTTATGGATAGGTATTTGGCCATGGTCGCATCTTTTTCCTGATAATCGTCTTGCGTCTAGCTTAAGATCAATTGAGAATCATTGTAAACCTTTAGATTCTCTATCCCCAAATCTTTTGCTAAGCCAAGCCCGACGATGTGGGCTTCGTACTTGTTTTTCGTTATTGGTGACTTTGAAATTGCATCTCACCGCTTTGAATGCAACTTTCCCTCATGGGGATACAAGCACACAACCTACTCATGCTCCTCTTATGTTGCTTGACCCATCTGCGTACATCGTCCATTCTCCTGCGCCCGTTTTCCCTTGTTGGATTTTGATTTCCTCTTCTACCCCAGGTACCATTGATGGTGAGAATTATGCTACGAAGTTTGCTAGAACTTGTGATTTTATTGCAGTGGCTGGGCAAAAGATCACATCATATTCTCTTAGTTCCATTGCCCATTAAGCTAGCCTTCCGGATACTTCTGGCTTGTGAAGATTAGTTTTTATGGGTAGATATGTGATCATCACCACAGAGTGAGACCGGAAATATGGTCGTAGTTTTCTGGCAGCCATAACCACGGGGAAGGCCAGCTTTTCCAGGTGGCTACATCGTGTCTCCGCATCAAGAAGCGACTTGCTGACGTAGTAGACCGAATGCTGCTTACTCCCTTCTTCCCTAAACAGGAGACGCCTAGGTAGAGCAAAAGCGGTTCTTTGTCCCTAGATTTGGTGAGAAGAGGTGGCATGGTAAGATACTCATTGAGCTTGAGCACGGCGTCTTCACACTTTTGATCTCAGTCAAACTTTTTGGTGTCTTCAAGGGCTTCAAAGAATGCATGGGACTTACCAACGAGTCTAATTGTTTTCACGTGGGGAGTTTGGTCATTGAGGTTCTCAAGTTCGTCTGCACTAACGGCTCTACAGAAATGGTCACATAAAACATTAAAAATTTAGGTACATCATAGAGTAATAGTCTAAAATCATCATCAAATGCAGAAATCCCAAAACAAGATTTAAAAAGACTCAAAAACTGACTCAATACAACACAACAAAAGAAAAATACATAAGTAGCCTCCCCCCGGACTTATTTCAAATCGTCTTGGTGGGAAAAAATTTGAAGAAGGGGTAAGCCTAAAAATATAAATAAAAGGAAGTGCAATTAGAAGAAAAAAGGAAAATAAAAAAACCAGTGTGTCTCAGATAGATCATGTAGATGGTCCAACACCATCGTGGCGCACCTTCTTGCGCGTCTCTACCATGGACCGAGCAGCCTCGGCATCAATCATCTCATCTATATCCTTAGAGGAGGCATCTCCACCAGTACCAGCAGCAACAAGTTCTGTCGCGACATCTGCAGCAGCAGAAGAAGTGCATCCACTGCTCATCTTCTTCAGGGCCTTCCAAATCTTGAAGACGATGTTCTTGTTCTTCTGGTAGCTACCAATGGTCCAGGCGCGAAACTCTTCCTCATGACAGTTGAGAAGAGGCGGTGGAGCACGCTGGAAAGGAGTGAAAGCATCAGGAAAAGGCTCCTCAGCAGGAGGATGACCTACATGCCTCTCTGTATTACCATCATCTGCATCGATCTCCACTGGCTGAGATGAAGAGCCAACTCCCTTAGCCTTCTTGAAAGCCAGGGGGTAAGGGAAAAGATCACAGGATGTGGTAGGAACTCCCCAGCTACATCATTCATAAGATCAATCAAATCATGACAAGGGAGAATGCAAAAGATAGAAACCTGTTCGCGACTCTAGAAATGATAGACATGTGGAGTAGAAGTGATGAAATGTCCGCGTACGAGCCTTATGAGGAACCCGCAGTCTACGAGATGCATGCTATCTCTGAGACCATATAGTGATTCCTTGGGATCTCGAACTAGAGCCTTATCACTCCTTAGTCGAATCATGTGGTAGCGCAAAATCCGAGTAATCATGCTTCCAAAGGCAAGTAACATCCTCACATCCACCATAGACGCCTTGTAATAGGCAAACTTCTCGGCCAACACCACTCCTATATTGAGCTCGTGGCTCTTGGATTAAGTACCACCCTCTGCTCTAGGCCATAAATGCTTGAATCCCATAAACAGCAAAGCCAACTCATCGTACGTAATTGCAGCCTGAATGAACTTCATGTAGATATGGGAAATGCTGATCTTGACAGCATACCGTAGAAACGGGCTGCGACATGAAAACATCTGCAACGATAAATCTCCAAAAATCGTGGGCACAAGGCAAGACGGGGATCTCAGAGTGTCTTCCCTTGGAAAATCTAAAGCAGTCACATAGCTGGAACAGATACATGCTGTAATACTTCTTGTTGACGATGAAAGAAAATGTGCCCTTGTCCATGACAGGTTGTCAGGATCTATGTACCGAAGACGAGCAGATGCCATGAACTGGCGGCAAAGATCAGGATACATGTCCTCCTTAATATCGAATAGTGTCCCCAAACCTATGATCTCCATCACTGTGCGGAGTCACTCATCAATACCCAACTAAATCACAGTGTTGGGGCAAACGAACTTGGTAGCGGAGAATTTAATGGCATGGAGCTCTTGATAGAATCATGTTTCCTAACCACAATCGCTAAGAGAAATCAACACTAATCATCAAGAACTACAAGAAAGCACATATATCCAGAAACACCCAATTTTCTTATTTTCCTTTTATTTCACGTTTTTTTCTTTTTCAGCTTTTGCCGCATTAGCAGCTCTAGTTGGTGAAACAACAATGACTTGTTCCAACAACTCCTACAACACCTCAATTACCACTTTTCTTCTTCAGCAACTTGTGAATTTTGTCTCACGATCTAGCTCCCTTTCAATCTCCCCCTTTTTGATTGAATTTTTCAACTCAAGCTTCCTTCAACAACTCACGCTTGCTTTAACAAGCTCCCCTCAATTTCTTGCCTTCTTCTTCTCTTTGCTTTAAAGCTTCAATCTGAAAACTTCAAACCACCATAACCTTTCATTCTCCACCTACTTGAATGGCATAATTCATTCAAAAACATAACTTATACATCAACAATGTTGATAGCAGCATCGCAGACTCAAATTTTTTCATTGATACACCATCTCGCTTCTTCATGGTTCCTATCACGTTCATATTACCAAAATTAATCAAATTTTTATATGAGTCACTCTTATTGAGATCCAAAATTCTCCACACAAATTGAATCACAGGCTTCCGTGCTTCCAAGTGAGTAATCTTAGACGTGGCCTGAGGTAGCTCTGCTCCATCCTTCGTCGACATCAACGTGCTACTCTTCATAGATCTGGCAGACTTGCTGGAACACACATTAACCTATTCCAACAGACTGTCGACATGTAAATTCTGCACACCAAATGGTTTGACTTCCAACTTCTTATCTTGAAGATCCACAAGATCATTGTTGCCTTTCTCCATACTCATATGATCTGTTAGATCAAGCTTTCGATTTTCATTCATACATTTAGAGCATCCATGATCTTCGTAACATGATTGACTCTCAATTGTGCTCATTGAAGCTACAACCTCTTCATCATACAAATTTGTTTTTTCACGAAAACTCGAGAGTTATCACCAAAATAAGGATAATATCTCTCTTGACTCATCGACCTCTTCACTGTTGCTTTAAATTTGTAGTAGTACTTCTTGATATGACCAATTTTCCCACAGTAGTAACATGCATTAGTCTCTTTTTCTGCACTTTTGTCTTTCTGAAACTCTGTTGGAACAGATCCTGAGTTGTTCTAACGACTGCAATCAATAGGTTTGGTTTTGATCATAGACATGTCTCCTTGATAGCCAAGACCATGATTGATCTTTCTGCATGTTCTCATAGTCACGACTTTTTCCAGGTCTTTTCTATCATAGTTGCACATAAGAGTCTTCTTTTTAGTCTCAACAAGTTCTTGTTCACACATCTTTCTTTTCTCTTTTTCCAAGCTAAGTTCTTTCTCTAATAACATCTTTTTTTTACGAGTTGCAGGTTTTGTTGACTGGCTTTCACGCCATCTTTTTGAATCTCTTGCGTGTTCTAAACTTGGTGAGATGTGTTGGCACGAACAAACTCACTCTTCTTTTTCACATAGAGTTTTTTTTTAGCTTCTCGTTCAAGCCTTGCATGGACAGCTACTCTTTAACTAACTTCAGTTTCTCTGCACAAAGCAGCTTCCAGTTATCAAACAACTTTCGAAATTCCACTTGCATATCAAAGTTATCATCATCGCTGTTATCACTTTCTGATGAATCTTCTTCTGTTTCCGCAGCACCTCTATCTGTTCCAGTAGCTTTCTTTGTTTCAACAGCATACTCATCTGTTTCAGCATCATATTCATTTGTTCCAGTAGCAGATTCCTCTTTTCCAACAGCATATTCCTCATCAATAATCGCTGCAAATGCAACATTTCCACCATTCTCATTTGATTTATACTCATCATAATCTGTATTGTTCTCATTTCCATGACTATATGGTTTTTCTTTTTCCAGTATTGGAGTTCGATTCACAACAATAAGCTCTACCGAGCTCATCTTCTTTGCAAGATCCTCACCTGCTGTAAGTCCATAAGACTAGGTTCAGATGCCCGCTCTGATACCAATTAAAAAAGTGGATGAACTCGATAAACAATAAGAACTCAAACACAAAAACACACAGTAATTTAACGAGGTTTGGCCTTGTGCCTACGTTCTCAAACTCGATCACACCGAGACACACTTTATTAGAAATCGTATCAAGAAGCTTACAACACTCTTGATTGGTTTTACACAACCTTAAGACTTTCTCCGAGCTTGTCACCAGTGATTTCTAACCCATCCAAGACAGAGACGATACAACGATGATTCTACGCTATCTCTCTCCTCACCAAAACAGAGTATCACAAACTCTCTCAAAGAAAAAACTCTCTCTCAACTTTTTCTATCACGTTTCGGCTAGCCCTAAAAGCATCCCCTTTCACCCTTTATATTTAGGGTTTAGAAAATCATTTATCTTAACCAACTTATCTCTGGAAACACCCAATATTCGTATTTGCCTTTTATTTCACGTTTTTCTTTTTTTCAGCTTTTGCCACATCAACAACTCTAGTTGGTGAAACAACAGTGACTTGTTCCAACAACTCGTGCAACACCTGCAACTACCACTTTTCTTTTTCAGCAACTTGTGAATTGCGTCTCACGATCTAGCTCTCTTTCAGTCATCTTCTGAGATTTTTACAAGGGAGAAGGGGACCAAGATGTCGCAGGCTGGCACAAATTCTCATAAGTAACCACCTTCATCTAGCTCTAACTACTACTCTAATTAAATTGCAAGGCTCGACAAAGTTTGGAAGCATGCTTAAAATGCAGGGTAAGCTTAAATGATTGGATCTTTATCTCTATAAAAGTAGACATTTGGTGCAATGTATGTCTGTGGAGTTAGTGAGTAGATTGTAATGAGTGAAAAGTGTAAGAACCTCTAACGGCTCAAGTTTTAAGCAAGTTTCCTTAGTTTATTTTCGAGGACATTCTCGGTGAGACGTAGCGATCATAGTTCACGGGCGTGAACTCGTTAAATCTTTTGTATTATTTATGTATCAAGTTTGTCAACTTACAAACGAGTAAGTGTGAGAGAAACATAGAGATTAGTCCATAAACAAAAAGAAATTTAAAGTCAAGTTCTTCCTTAGTCTCAAGTAGACATAAATATCTTTTCTTGGTGCTATTTTTTTTTCTTTTTTGTTGATCATAAGGTTCAAGATCCGTGGACCTTTAATCACTCTAAAACGAGATCAGATCGGATAACATACTCGCATTTAGCGAACCAATCCCTCCCAACACAGTTTTTTTATGCTACTTTCACAGGTATAATAAGGTTTTTGGCTATTGGGTAAAGTGTAAGCACTATTATTTATTTACACAAACATGAAAGAATCTTTGTCAGATTATGAGTCCTCGCAAGAACGTAGGAGGTAGTAAGATAAAAGATAATACAAGCAATAGTGAAACTGGTCGTGATGCGACATGTTCTATCTCTCGCCAACTTAAAGCATGGAGTTTTTTTATGTTGTCTCTCTTAAATTATATATCTATACATTTTATTTTTTTATTATTGAGTAACACACATGAGACACCAAATCGCTGTTAATGATCTGTCTAATTGTTTCAAACGCGAATATTAAAAACAAAATCAGTTCAAAATGAGAGAAGGATATGATCAAATGCTTTAGAAGCGAAAATTGTGATAAGTCAACTCTACAAAATATTTAACTCTTATATAAACGATTCATGACCATCTAAAATACATACCATCATCTTAGTATATTATAACTAATTCTATTTTATCAATCAAAACAATTGATAAATGTTCCCTTTGTTAAAATGTAAATATCATTTAATGAAATGTTTAGGTTTGCAACAGAAGGTTAACCTATTTACAATCCATCTTGACAAAAAAGTAAAGACAGAGTAAATAATAGTGTTACAACGATATTGGATTAGTATAGCTAGGTCCTTGAACTTTATGCGTTGAAGGCGAGCCGTTATCATGTTCTTCACTCCTCTGTCTATATCTAGGAAGATGATCATAGGCAGAATCGTGATCTGGTTGTGTACTAAGTTATTCTTTTGTCTCCACAGGGGCAAAATCTGATCGTAGTTGCATCCAAGCAATGAATGCAGTCCATGTACAAAATATACACATCCTGAGTCTAAGTTTCTCGTGAATTGCTTTCCAGACACATTGACTAAAATGACAGTGTAGCAGGATGTGCTCTCGAGTCTCATCAAAGCTTGAACAAAAAGGACATAGAGAGCTCACTTGCATTCCCCAAAAGGCTAACCGAGAGCGAGTAGGAATCATGTTTAGCTGGCAAATCCACATCAGAAAAGCATTCCTCTGGTTTGCACCTTCGTACCAAATCACTGAGGCCTACTCTTTGGTCATGTTTCTTTCTCGAAGCTCTGCCCAGGTTTTAGAGGCTGAGAGAACCTACAGTTCTACAACGCAATTACCCAGAAAAAGGAGTTTTTTTCTTCGTTATATGAAGCCAAGTCTATAGTGGATAAGTACATCTAGAGCTCAACCACACTGTTTGTTCTGGCAGAAGGTAGGAGTCATCCGTTTCCGTCTGCCACTTGATAGACTTTTGCTTCTGTTGGGATCCGAAGGTTTCTGAAACTATCTTATCCCAAGAACTTTCTGAGGGGACCAAAAATCGTCCAATGATCATATCAAAAGTTGGCGATGTTCTCCTTTCCCGATCTGCACTTGATAAATCTCTCAGCAAAGGGTCGCAGTCTGAGTAGATATTTCCAGCTCCAAGAGTCTTTGTTATGCTTCTCTACTGACCAGAAATATGCATTGAATAGCTACCGTCTTTTACACCAACTCATAAACAACTGCTTGTGGAAAACAAGAGCCAACACAATTTCAGGCTTAGAGTCTTGTTCCAAGTAGAGAAGCTCCTCAAACTGAGACCACCCTGCTGCTTTGGTACACATAGATTTGGCTAGGCCACTTTTACACCTCTTCCAGACATGATATTTCTATACCACATAAACTTTTGAGCAGAGAGATTCTTTCTTTTAGATACAACCCTGCGGAAGAATAAATGGGGACATCTAGAAATTTACCGTACCCATGATGACAGTAGAGAATAGTTGCAACCATTCTACAAAAGATAAGGTCTTGACAGCCCACGATATGAATTTTGTTGAGAGCTTGTCAAGCAAAGGCACATATTCTGAAATTTTAAGCTTTCTTGCCATTAGCGGTAGGCCGAGATATCTGATAGGGAAAGAACCAATTGAGAATCCAAAGTCTGTTAGTGTAGTAGACCTAACAGAAAAGAGGGACAATGCATCTGAAATTCTGTGTAGAGAAGCTAGGCACCCATAAAAGAATATCATAATGTCATCAGCGAAAACGAGATGAGAGACACCTATTTCTACTGTTTTAGGATGATATCCTATTTCCTTCAATTCATATTTTGTTTATAAGAGCCTACTGAACACTTCCATGATGAGAATAAAAAGATGGGAAGAGATAAGATCTCCTTAACTCAACCCTCTTCTACTTTTATAGAAACCCCCTCTCTGGCCGTTGATATTGATCGAGAATGAAGCAGTGAAAATGCACAACTCAATCCAACGAATAAACTTTTCAAAGAAATTCAGCACCTTCAGTACAGTGATGATAAAATCCCACCTTACTGTATCAAAAGCCCTTCGAATGTCTATGTTGCGACTAGTTAGGAATGAGAAACTAAACTTTAAAATTTATAATCTCATTTTCTTACAATCACACAATCCGCAACTGTACAGATATGTTATTGTAGTACTTAGGGATTGAACCACAAGGAGCAACTTACCTAACTAGATAGATTTATGCATTGAGAATACGCATTCGAGTCTAATCTAAGCAAATAAGAAAGATTGAGTTTGTTTTTGGTTTTTCTTAAAATACTATTATTGAAAGCAAAGCAAGGAAATAAAAACTTAACTGAAAGCAATAAACTTAAATAAAGAAAGCAAGCATAAACGTAAAGATGCAAACTTGACATAAACAATGAACTAAGATAATGAACCAAGGGTTGTTGTAATATATTCACTTAGCAAGGCGATAATAGAGGTTTTAGTTCATGTTATTAAGAACAAGTCCAAGACCAAAGACATTAGTCTAATCAACTCTCATGACAATATATCTTTTCCATATTGATCGCATTCGCTCTACTCTCGCTTTTTGCAAATGATAAATCAATTAAGAACCATCAATAAAAAGTCTATAGTAACTAATCAACCTAGCAAAAAACTCTCATTGACTAGATTGAATAGTAAGTATTTGGTTATCCTAGACATTTCATCGAACACCTCTCGGGCGTGAAATGCATACAAGTCAAGATCTTAGATAGCTACTCTAAAACCTAACATTAAGCTCACCAAATCCTTTGGAAACCTAAGATTAACTATCCCTAACACCAATTTTAAATCCTAGCTAAGAGATCTCAACACCCAAAAGTCCATCAAAGAGACTACTCACACACGGTGTAAGAGAAAATAGAAGGAGAACGAGAGAACATAATCATAGATGAGGTGGGGTTTTTGATCCAAAATACAAACTTATAAAGAAAGACTTTTGATCTATTTTTTCCGCAGACTTTTGATCTTAAAGATCAACAGAAAAGTCACCAAAAATCCAAACTTTGTCTAACAAAAATGTAGAAGAGGGTCTTGATATATAAGATTAGGTTTATGGGGTATTTATAGGGCAAAGGAATCTGATTTCAACGTTTATGCATGCCACCATCGACCAAATGCATGTGGCTATCGACCAACAGGTCAGTAATCGCATGTTTTAGGTAGCGAGCTGCCTTACGCATGTTTCTATCGATCCAATGCATGCCACTATCGACCTGTTAGTCGATAGCCACATGCATTGGGCAGCTTCTTCTTCTTGTGGTCTATGCAACATTGTACTTCTAGTGAGGACATTGGTCATTAAGCAAAATTTAACTATCTACAAGGCAATTCTATCATTGTTCCCTATGCAAATGTAATCCTATATGCTTTTATCAACCTAAGTATATACAAATGATGCAAACTATATGCAATACTTTAAAAATAAATTTGAAAATCTTTTTGTTTTTTTAAATTTTTTCGATTTTTTTTCCAAAAAATTAGATATTAACAATGCAAGACTCAAAGATGCTAAAAAATAAAACATCAAAACGAAAAACGACAATAGTACTAAACCCCTCCCCCGGACCTAAATTTCACCGTCCCGAGTGAATTTCAAACCGTGGGAGTGGCTTTTAATAACCGGAAATATGAATGAAAGCATGAGATGGTATTCAAAGGTTTGTAGGTAGTACTTGTTTCTTCTAAGGTGAGCTTGGATGTTTTGCATTTTGTTTCCATTGGTGGAGGAAGAGGATCTCTTGCAATTGGACCTCCTTTCACCTATAAATCAAAACCATCAAATATACACAAAGAAATCTAATTAAAGAAAGCTTAAAATTGAAATTTTAAAGGAACATATTTATATAACAAAGTGATTTTTCTTGAGAATGCCTCCCAAGGGCGCTTGTTTATAGTCATTAGCTTGACTTTGGAGTTGCCTATAGTGATGGAGCGGTCAATGGTGATGGAGCATTGAGAAGAACGAGATAACTCGCTTCTTCTATCAATGTATCTGCAAGATAAGGCTTGCATCATTGCCCATTCACCGAGAATTCCTCTCTGGAATGATTCTTCAAAGTGATAGAACTATATGGCATTACTTCTTCCACATCAAAAGGACCCGTCCACTTTGATTTCAACTTCCCGGGAAAGAGCTTGTATCTAGAGTTGAATAAGTTATCTCCTTTCTTAAATCTTTTTCTTGAGAATCTTCTTGTCATGAAAGGTTTTTGTCTTCTCCTTGTAGATTTTGGAGCTTTCATAAGTGTTTTATCTCAAGTTCTCAAGTTCTTCCAATTGTACCAATCTCCTTTCTGTAGTTTCTTTGAAGTCAAAATTATGTTTCTTTGTTGTCCAAAGTGCTTTGTGCTCTAACTCAAGAGGTAAATGGCAAGACTTTCCATAGATTAAGTTGAAAGGTGTGTTTCCAATTGTTGCCTTGAATGTCGTTCTATATGCCCAAAGCGCATCATCAAACTTCAAGGACCAATATTTCCTATCCACTCCAATTTTCTTCTCTAGTATTTCCTTGATTTATCGGTTGGATATCTCTACTTTTTCAGAAGTTTGCGGGTGATAAGGTGTTGCCACTTTATGTTTCACTCCATTACTATTCAAGAGTTTCTCAAAAACCTTGTTGATGAAGTGGCTTCCACCATTGCTTATAACTATCCTTGGGGTACCAAATCTTGGAAAGATGATCGTTTTGAAGAGCTTAACAACTACCTTGGCATCATTAGTCGGGCTTGCGATCGCTTCTACCAATTTAGAGACATAGTCAACTGCCACCAAGATGTAGAAGTTTCCATTAGATTTTGGGAAAGGACCTATGAAGTCTATTCCCCACACATCGAAGATTTCGACTTCAAGAATAGGATTTAGGAGCATCTCATTTCTATTTGTTATATTCCCCCCCCCTTCGACAAGCATCACACTTGGAAACTACCTCATGCGCATCCTTGAACATTGTAGGCTACCAAAAACCCGATTGTAGGGCCTTTTGAACCGTCTTGAAAGTAGAAAAATGGTCACCATAGTTAGCACCATAACATTTCGATATGATCTCTTTAGCTTTTTCTTCGGGCACACATCTCCTATAGAGTTGATCCTTACATTTCTTGTAGAGAAAAGGCTCATCCCAATACTATGACTTGAGATCACGGTAAAATTTCTTCTTCCCATAAGTCACCATGTCTGGCGGTTCCTTCCCACTCACAAGGTAGTTTACAAAGTCAACGTACCAAGGAATTGTAGTTGAAATCGCGCTTGTACCATCATCTTCCCATTGGTCAAAATTTCCATCAATGAGGAAGAATGTTTCTACCGAGTTTATCTGTTCTTCCGGGAGCGATTCGTTTATGGGTAATCTATCTTCAACCTTCTTCCTTGATAGGTAATCTGCTACTCCATTCTCAATCCCTTTCTTTTCTTTAATCTCAAGGTCGAACTCTTGTAGAAGAAGTATCCACCTTAACAACCATGGCTTTTCATCTTTTTTAACCAATAAATGCCTTAGTGTTGCATGATCCGTGTACACTATAATCTTCGATCCCACTATGTAAGAACGAAATTTATCAAAGGCAAAAACTACAGCTAGAAGCTCATTCTCCGTTGTGGCGTATTTGGTTTGAGCTTCATCCAATGTCTTGCTCACATAATAGATCACATGAAGCTTCTTATCTTTTCTTTTTCCTAAGACCGCTCCGACCGCAAAATCACTAGCGTCGCACATGATTCCAAAAGGCAAATCCCAACTAGGAGTTTGTACTATTGGAGTAGTTATCAAAGCATCTTTGATCTTCTTGAAAGCTTTCATACACACCTCATCAAATTCAAAGGGCACTTCTTTGCATAAGGGTCTTGTCATAGGCCTTGATATTTGAGAAAAATTATTGATGAATCTCCTATAGAAGCCTGCATGACCTAAGAAACTTCGGATTCCCTTAACTGTTTGTGGTGCTTCGAAATGCATCATTCACTTATATCTTTTCCTTATCCACTTCAATCCCTTTATTGGAGATCTTGTGCCCAAGGACTATTCCTCCTTGAAAAATGAAATGACATTTTTCCCAAATTGAGTACAAGGTTGGTCTCTTCACATTTCTTCAATACCCTACAAAAGTTAGAAAGACAACCACCAAATGAGTCTCCATAGTCGTAGAAATCGTCCATAAAGACCTCCATACAATGCTCAATCAAACCATCAAATATAGACATCATACACTTTTGAAAAGTAGTTGGTGCATTCACAAACCAAAGGACATTGTTCTATATGCATTAGTACCGTAAGAACATGTAAATGTGATTTTTTCTTGATCCCTAGGATAGATAGGTATTTGAAAGAAACCGAAGTAGCCATCTAGGAAACAATAATATGAACCATTAGCTAACCGTTCTAACATTTGGTCTATAAAGGGTAATGGGAAATGATCTTGCCTAGTAGAGGCGTTTAGTTTTCTATAATCGACACACATTTTATGACTGGTTATAGTCCTAGTGGGAATCAATTCATCCTTATCGTTTTTAATCATCGTAACTCCTCCTTTCTTTGGCACCACATGCACGGGAGAAACCCATGTATTATCCGAAATCGGATATATGATTTTTGCCCCAAGGAGTTTAAGGATTTCCTTACGGACAACATCCTTTAAGTTAGGGTTCTGTCTTCTTTGGGGTTCTACCGAGGTTTTGGATTCATCCTTTAAATGGATCATATTCATGCATAAAGATTGTGGAATTCCCTTTATATCATCTAAAGAATAACGTATTGCTTTTCTATACTTTCTTAGTTCACTCAATAGCAATTCGGTTTCATCCTCATTTAGATTATCATTTATGATCACGAGGTAAGTAGAATTAGGGCCAAGAAACGCGTACATTAGCCTTTTTGGAAGCGGTTTCAATTCCACCGTAGGTGCCTTAAGCTCACTCCAATCTGGGTCTTCCTTTTCCGCTTCTTTATCCTCCTTTGGACCTGGCTCGTCCTTTCCTAGCTCCAATGCTAACACTTTATTTGATTCTACCGGTTGAGTATCAAGCAATATTTTGTATTATGTGGTTTCATTTGAAAAGATGGCCTTTGACCCTTTGTTGTAGACTAAGGCTACTTCTAAGCCATCTTTCACGTATAAATCTTCTAGCTTTCCAGTAAAATCATCAAGACATTCGATGGAGAATGCAGTTCCATTGATAGTCGGTTTCTTCATAATATCCATGATATTAAAATTTAGTATCAAATCTCCAAGGTGAAGATCTATATTTCCTATTCTCACATCAATTATAGCTCCCGCGGTTGAGAGAAAAGACCCTCCAAGAATGATAGGGTTTAAAGGCTTTTCATCGATCTCAAAAACCACGAAGTCCGTTGGGACTTCACAATTCCCAATCATCAATGGCAAATCTTTGAGAATTCCATGTGGATATCGAATAGATCTATCCGCCAATATCAATTGGATCCTTGTTGGCTTGAATCTTGTGTAGGCAAGCTTCTTAGAAACCATCAAAGGCATTAGATTTATACTTGCTCCCAAATCAACCAAACATTTTCCAAAAGTCATATACTTCAAAGTACAAGGCAAAGTGAAGCTTCCGGGATCTTTTCTCTTCTTTGGAAGCTTATTTTGAATTATCGCACTACATTCATGAGTCACCCCTTTCATGATAGAATCGATCCTCTTTCTCTTGGTGGCTATGTCCTTTAAGACCTTGTTCACTATGAGATTTTCTCGACACCACTTCATGAATGGTATGGTCACCACGAGTCCTCCCATATGATCTTTTATCTTCTTGTACTTAGCTTCTAGAATTTGCTTCTTAAACCTTCCCAGAAAGGGTAAATTTAAATCAACAATAGGAATATTTGTGTCGGTAGACCTATAGTCCTTATCCTTTTTTTGGCGTGGCAGAGGTTTGCTAGTGTTTACTTCTTCCTTATCCTTAGGCGTTTCTTTAGATACCTCCTTAGGTTCCTCATCTTCGTTGATTTTTCTTCAATCTCATCTTGCTCTTCTTGTTCTAGCGGTATTGGGTCATTTTCAATCTCCTCTAGCACCACTTTGTTCTTTTTAGGCTCACTTTATTGAGTTATTGGAGGTAATTTCTTCCGCTTATCAAGGTCACGACATTGCACAACTCTTTTGGGTTAACCTCATACTTTCCAGGTAGATTTCCCTTTAAGAACTCGAATTTTGAAGCTTGCTTTGCTATTTGATGTTCCATTTCCTTCACATAATTGGCAAGATGCTCATACTTCTCTATCAACTCTATGTAGTTCCCATGAGTCTTATGGTTGAGTTCTTCGAATGTATCATTCATGTCCTCCTTCATTTCTTCTTGTCCAACCATGAGTTCTCTCAACATTAAGTTTTCTCATTCTCCCTTGAGTTGTTTGGTGTCTTTGGAGTAGTGGCCTTTGTTGGAGATTGTTCTCCTAGACTTGTTATAGGCGATAAAGCATGGGAATAGCTCCCATGGTAGCTCTCTTGAACAAACTCATCTCCTCTTGTTGATTGAAGAAATTTTCATCAATCTTTGATTTCTTCTTTGGTTTGAGGACCACCTTTGCTATTTTATTAACCTTTGCATTCAACTCTTCAAGTATTTTGTCCTTAATCCTAGGTTGAAAACCAAATTTCTCTTCTTCATCATAGCTTTTAGCTAAATTTTCAACCAATTTTTCTCCTTGTGAGGCAGTTAGGCTTGGGAAATTTCCATAACTTGCCGTGCTCATGGCAAGCCAAAGTGTCGATGAACTCCCCTATGAAATAATCTTAGTAGGCTCTCTTGAGTGAAATCATGGTGAGGACGATTTCTCATATATCCATTGTACCTTTGTCAAGCCTCGCCAAATGTTTCTTCTAATTCTTGTTTAAAATTAGCAATACTATTTCGGAAGTTTGTTGTCCTCCTATGCGAACAAAATTTACCAAGGATCCTCTTTTTGCGCTCATCCCAAGTTGTTATAGAAAAACTAACCACGGTGTTCTCCCATTGCGAAGCCTTGTCTCCTAATGAAAATGAGAAGAGGGAACTCTTTGTAACTTAGTTGTATCGCATAGTCTCTCAAAGTTATCAAGATATCAGATGGGGTTCTCCATGTCCAAACCGAAGAATTTAGCATTGTAGATCATGTTTATGAGGCTCGATTTAATCTCATGGTGAGGCATTTCGATCGAAGGAGCCCTTATCCCCTTCCTTGTATGGCTCGTGATTGGTGTGTCGAAGTCACCAATAGTTTCCTCAAACTCTTGTCTTCTATTCATCCCCTCTTGAAATTTTCGATTCATTATCCTTGCAACAAAGCAACAACCACAAGGAAAAGGAAAATAGTTAAATAACTTGAAAATTTAAAGCTAAGTCTCAAACTTAAACGAAATCTCGAAGAAAATCTTAATCTAGTAACCGTGCTCCCCCGGCAACGGCGCCAAAAACTTGTTGCGGCTCGCTAGAAACGAGTAATAAAGGTTTAAAATTTATAAGTCTGTTTCCTAACAATCACACAATCGCAAGTGCACGGATATGTTATTATAGTACTTAGGGATCTAACCACAAGGAGCAACTTAACTAACTAGATAGATTTAAGCATTGAGAATACACTTTTGAGTCTCGTCTAAGCAAATAAGAAAGGTTGGGTTTGTTTTTAGTTTTTCTTAGAATACTATAATTGAAAGCAAAGCAAGGAAATAAACAACTAAACTGAAAGCAGTAAACTTAAATAAAGAAAGCAAGCATAAACGAAAAGATGCAAACTTGAAATAAACAATGAACTAAGATGATGGACCAAGTGTTTTTGTAATAGATTCACTTAGAAAGACGATAATAGAGGTGTTATTTCAAGTTATTAAGCACAAATCCAAGACCAAAGACATTACTAGTCTAATCCACTCTCAAGACAATAGACTATTTTCATATTGATCGCATGCGCTCAACTCTCACTTTTTGCAAATGATAAATCAATTAGGAATCATTAATAACAAGTCCATATAGTCACTAATCAACCTAGAAAATAACTCTCATTGGCTAGATTGATATAGCAAATATTTGGTTTTCCTAGACATTTCATCGAACACCTCTCAGGCGTGAAATGCATACAAGTCAAGATCTTAGTTAGCTACTCTAAAACCTAGCATTAAGCTAACTAAATCCTTTGGAAACCTAATATTAACTATCCCTAACACCAATTTTACAATCCTAGCTAAGAAATCTCAAGACCCAAAAGTCCATCAAAGAGACTACTCACACATCGTGTAAGAGAAAATAGAAGGAGAAAGAGAGAACATAGTCATAGATGAGTTGGGTTTTTTGATCCAAAGTACAAACTTAGAAAGTAAGAATTTTGATCTTAAAGATCAATAAAAAAAGTCACCAAATATCCAAACTTTGTCTAAGAAAAATGTAGAAAAGGGTATTGATACAGAAGATTAGATTTAGGGGGTATTTATAGGGCAAATGAGGGTGATTTTTGCGTTTATGCATGCCACTATCGACCTAATGCATGTGGCTATCGACCAGCAGGTCTATAGGGACATGTATTGGGCAGCCAGCTTCCTTACACATGTGGCTATCGATCCAATGCATGCCACTAACAACCTGGTGGTCGATAGCCACATGCATTGGGCAGCTTCTTCTTCTAGCATTTTTTATCGCCGTTAGAATGGCGTATTATTTGCATATACTCCTCTTCTCCACTTGCATTTGGCTCTTGATTCTCTTTGTTTCTTCACCATTTAAGCATCCAAGATCCATCATCCCAAACTCTCAAGTTATTCATCTAAAGGTTGTACCTACAAATGCAAAAGAATGCAATGCAAAAACGAAAATCCTAAACTAGACTCTACTTATAAACAAGATGGATTCTAACACTTAAATGCATTATATACAACCTAAAAGCTATCAAAATATGGATGAAATAAGCTCTAGAAAGCATGATTATATGCACAAATCATTCCACATTTAGAAGAGCCCTTGGTGAAATATTCTTCAGGCTGTAACCTTGGATTAATTTTGTGGCCAAGAGGACATTCTCGGAAATTATTATACCTAGCAAGAAAGTTGTCTCGATAGAAGAGATGATCTTCGGAAGAATGGACTTTAACTTCATAACCAGCAATCTCGAGATGACCTTGTAGATATTATTCAGACAAGAGATGGGTATGAACTCATTTGGTGCAAGCATTAGGGATTATGGGGATGAGCACAAGGGTTGTGGCATTCCATTAGCGTAAGAGCCGCCCATAATCAACGAATTCCAAACCACCTCAGAAACCTCTTTCCCTATTACATCCCATGTAGCCCCGAAGAATTCAGATGGAAAGCCATCTGGTCCACTTGTTTTATTTTTTGGGAATGAGAAAAAGCATGTTTGATCTTCTCCACTATTACTCTTGTCTCCATACCCGACCTTTGAGACTCAAAAAATATAAGCGAATTCAGATCGGTAATATCATATTGAGGTGAACATTGGTTCAAACCAATCAGCTTCTCAAAATACTCTATACAAATGGTTTGAATTCCACATTGAGATTCAACTCTACTTCCATTTGAATCCACTAGGAAGTGAATCTTATCGATGGTTTGTCTTGATTTGGTCATTCTATGGAAATATCGGGTGTTTGTGGTCTCCCTCCTTCAGTCAAGTCACGCAGGATCTCTGTGTTTACCAAGGTAGTCCACTTTTTGAGAACTTCTAACTCCAACTGAACCGTGATTGAGTTTGGATTTGATAAAGAAGTCTCTGTTTTTGCACTAGATCCTCATTAGCCTCAAGGACCCTCTTTTCAAATCAGAAAAATTCTGTTTACTAAAGTCTCTGATAGGTTTCTTTAGGTCTTTGAGCTTTCATGAGAGCCTAAGCATGGTTGATCCTTGAACTGAGTTTGAGAACCAATTCTAGGCTACCATTTGAATGAATTCTTTGCTATGGAACAAGAAATTGAAAAAAACGAATGGACATTTTTATTTCTTAAAGTTGGATCAAGTGAGACTTTACAGGTTGTATGATATGAAAATTGAGGCTTAGCAAAGTGTACCACGACTAAAGGGAAAACTGAACTTCATTCTTCAATTACCAGAATTCTATCCAGCTTTTTGACAACTGGTTGCATTCCTCTTTTGTTCCATCAGGTGAACAAATTATCTCAGAAGGTGAGGTATGATAGGCTTGTATTTAGTAAGCAGTCTTGAAAATACAGTGTTGCTCTACCAAAGTTTAGAGATGGGGGAGAAGAGTGCTCATTCGGATGGAGAACCTGGTTAAAATCACCAATTACAATCCAAGGTTTACTTGAGACACTTTCACAAACAGATGTAGTGACCAATTCATCCCAAAGCAACTTTCTTTAGTCCTCATCATTTGAAGCATAAACAATAGATATTGGAAACCTTGTGCATTTTTCTGGTAGCTGGACTTCTGAGCTCACCATTTGAAGAGACTTGGTAATAATGGTCACCCTAACACTCGGATGCCATAAGAACCATATTTAATCCAACTCTGGAAATTCATAGTTATCCTTAAATCCCAACGAGAAACAAACTATCCATGATCTTCTTTTGCTGTCTTTATTGCACATGCGTCTCAACGAGACCGGCAAAAAGTGGCTTGTTCAACTTAAACAATTTATTAAATCCGCTTCGGTGAGTACTTATATTAAACCTCTAACATTGCGGTCAAAAAAAATCTATACACATTGGAAGTAGAGTTTAGTTGTTGGAGCTAACTCCTTATGATTCATCAAGTACATTGATGTGAATAACTAAGAATAATACCTATAGATATTCTAGATTGACCAATTGGGTCACTAGAAAAAACAATATAATCTAGATAAAATGAAGAAAAACCACATAAAATAGAAATATAGAAGCACAAAAATAAATTCAAGAATTAACATTCATCTCCATCAATGGCGGCAAGTGATTTCCTTCTTTTGTAATTGGCTTTGAAACAAGCTTGCCTCAGCTTCTTGGTTCCATCACTTAGTTCAGCATCAGGCTCTTCCTCTATAAGAACCAAATGTTCCTCCAAATTCTTCACTTCTTCTTCCATTCCAACACCCTTTCACCCAACAAAAAAAACATGTTATGATTTGAATTATGTACCATTTTCAAAATCAAAAAAGCAAATAAACCACAATACGCAATTGAATCATATAAAGCAAAAGCTATTACCTTGAGATTGTTAATGAGAGACTTAAGACTCTTGATCTTCCGGTGAGGCCACCGGTAAATTCCAAGCTCTCTACAACGCTTCTTTAACACGGTAAGTCCAACGTTAAGTTCTTTAGCTGCTTTTATGATCGGTCTATCGAAGAACTTTCTGATCTCAGACATCTCTAACTTGTCATGTCTCTTTGTCTTAGTGCTCCTTCTCTTCGGTTTTCTCTGTTGGCATCTCTCGTTGGAACTGAGACAGTCGTTGTGTTGTCCAGTGAATGGTGAAGAGGAGGAGTCACTTGAGAAGTAGGGTTCTTGAGTCAACATTAGTTGATCAGATGAAAATGTGTTGTTCTCTTCGATGTCTTTGAAGAAATCTTCAAAACCATTGTACTGAAACTGAAAATGCAAACCCGCATTTGGTGTCATATCTTCGGTATCGAGCAGACTCTCTAGTGGAGGTAACCTGTAGACCAAAAAACGATTAAGAAAAGAAGAGAGGAAAACTTAGATGACTTGTTCAGCAAGAATCTGGATCAACAAACCCTTTCAGTATTCAAGGGTTTTGCAACTTACTTTTCGAGCATGTCATGCAAAGAATCCAAATCAAACTGGTCTTCAATTTTCGGAGAGTTAGGATCCATTGGTTGAAGAGTGACAGAACACATACAACAGAGATAGGAATGTGTTGACGAACACATATGTAGAAGGAAAAAAGAGATTAATGTTCATGGGGACTTGTGTGCAATGTAATGGGAAGTTACGAGTCCCAAAGGGTATAATCATTAATTGATTAGGGATTAACGTGTGATTGTTAATTAATTGTATGATCATGGGGGCTGAATTGTGGTTAGTTGCTTCTTTAATGATGTTGATGATTATTTTTCTTCCTCTAGTCAAAGTCAATGTATGAAAATAGATAACATCTAAACTCTAAATTGCTGAAAAAGTAATAATCGGATATTAATGAATGGACTTTATGTGTGTGTAATAATCTCATTTTCTGTGTGTGTGTTTTTTATTAGATCGATGTTTGTTGATTATAGATACCCCTCTCACTAACGGCTTATTATATAACTAGGCGATGTACCTTGTTACGCGCCGTCTATTTTTCAAATTTCTAATTTTAAATAAATGTATTAAAATTAAGAAATATGTTTTTCTATTTTACAAACCGAAACATTTTTATATATATATTTGTATTTTTAAATAACCATTTCATTATTTGCATGTAATTAACTAAATAAATTTATTAAATTTAGCTTTGTATTTTGTCATTCTCATTTTTAATCTCATGCAAATAATTCATAACATAGACATCTTAATCCAAATTTAAATCTATAATAGGTTACAAAAGCATACACTCAGGTATATCTTACAAAGTCTTAAATGTTTTGGGGTTGTTTTATAAATGAGAATTAATTTGTTTTGTTGTTTTTTCTTTTCTAATATCGGGTGCTCTTAGTTTCTTATTCTTAATTTTTGGAAAAAACATGCTTATCAAATCGATATTGTTTTCATTATCTTAATATTAATTCAGAAATAACAGTTTCAACTTTCTTCTACTCAACATATAATAGCGAATATGGATCTTATGGAATTGCTACATGTTGAGAAGGTTCTATACGGTTATAGCATATATGTGGTGAATATTCACATAGGTTAAGATAAAGACATAAGATATACGATTAGGTTTAGAGGCTTGAGTCGGTGAAAGTCATATTGTATATATATTGAGTCGCACATATGAATAAAGATATATATCATTCTTCCATCTTCTCTGTTTACTTTCATGGTATCAGAGCCTTGAAATTGTCCACGATCAAAAGAGTGTTTGAGAAGAAAGAGAGGAATTGATTAATCATGACGTTGAAAGCAGAGTCCTCTGGCGCTAGAAAGATGAGTCACATGCGCTCACCGTATTTCTTGTCGCCGTCTGATAATCCAGGGTCTCTGATTTCACCTGTGCTTCTTACAGGTGACAATTATGTAGAGTGGTCCTCGGAGTTTGAGAACGTTGTTCGTGCGAAGAGAAAAACATGCTTCATCAATGGGACTCTCTCTATGCCGTGTTAAGAGAAGAATCCAGTTGAAGCTGAAGCGTGGAAAACTGTGAGTTCTATGCTCGTTGGTTGGATTAGGGCAAGCATCACTCCAAGCATAAGATCCACAGTTCCTTTCACGCCGGATGCATCGAAGTTGTGGAGTGTGTTGAAACAACGTTTCTCTGTGGGAAACACAGTGCGTGTGCACCAGATTAAGTCAGAACTCGCATCATGTGTGCAAGAAGGGTCCTCTATGATGGAGTACTTTGGAAGGTTGTGTTCAAAGTGGGAAGAACTTTTGACTTATAAGCCAATGGTGAAGTGTACGTGTGCAGCGGCTGAAGCACTGTCGAGAGACTATAAGGAAGAGAAAGTGCATCAATTTCTCTTAGGACTCGATGATACACGGTTCGGAAACGTGTGTACCAACATAATTGGTATGGTTATAGCATATATGTGGTGAATATTCACATAGGTTAAGATAAGGACATAAGATATACGATTAGGTTTTGAGGCTTGAGCCGGTGAAAGTCATATTGTATATATATTGAGTCGCACATATGAATAAAGATATATATAATTCTTCCATCTTCTCTGTTTACTTTCACTACATATATAACTAAATATAATTGTGTAGTACACTTATTATTTGTATGAATAAAATTCAGTTTTCTAAGATTTTAGTCATAAATGATTTTAAAAATGTTACTTGAATCATGTACAAAATGTTTTTATAATATTTTGAATTACTTCTTTTTACTCCAACGGTTTCAAGAACTTTTTCTACACTTTCTAAACAAAAAATTATTTACCTAGATTTTGACCACGATTGACATTTACCTTTGGTTTACATCATTAAGCTTTTTAGTTTATTTTGGTTGTGAACGTATAATCTATGTTAATAATTCAATACTTGATTCAACATCATTCTGGGTAAAACTATTTCAATCAACATGGTTCACTAATATAAGATTTCCAAAACGTTTGTGAAAATATGTTCTTTGAGCTTTTCCTTATATGTTAACCAGAAGAATATTTCACTTTTGCATTTTTTTCTTATCTTCTTTCATTTTGATTTGTAAGTTTTATTTTCATAAATATAATATTTAGTGTTAGACATATTAACTTCAATTATAACAAAATGTCGCTAGCTCTAATATTTAATTTTTTGAAAATACTTCTTTTTTGCACAATATTTATAAAACAAATACTGAAATATAATCGGGTTCTTCTTTTGTATACATATTTTACATAACATTCTTAAAATATGTGTAATAACTAAAAAATATTTATACATTTTTTAAGTTTTAACTTTACTTATTTCTCTAACAACAGATATAGAGTTTCATCAGTGAAATTCTTACCATAAAATAGCTTAATTTTAGTTAGCAATGAATTTTTTATTCATATTTTAACAATAAATTTTCCGTACACTCGTGGTATACCAACTTTATTTTAAAATATACATTTCTGATAAAAAAATTTATTCTCTTATACTTTTTCAAAAAATTTAGACATACGCAAAAAAAATTTGTTTTCATACTTTCTATTTTAAGGTAAAAACATTTCATAATTTAATTAAGATACATTATTATTTCTACTTATAATGATTTCTAGTTATTTTATTTCGAAAATATTTCATTTATTATTCTATTGGTTGTTTAACAATCCATATTATTTGTTTCATGTAGGTTCATTTTTGTTATTTGTTCCATACCTTTTTTTTGTTAAGAATAATCCATTTTTGGATTAGAATATATTGAAAATAGTTTAGTTAATAACATTAGTAAAATATGAACAAAAAATCCATTACTTACTAAAGTAAAGCTACTTTATGAATATTTTCAACAGATTAAAGTCTTTGGATCTGACGAACAAATTTTATTTTATGAGTATCTACAATGAAATACTCGTGATATAGTTGGAGGAATGTTGGAAATTATCATCTATAATCCTACTCTTCTTATATTATTATTCGAGATGTACAAATAGAAGAATACCTTTGGATTTGTTCTTATTTACAGAAACGAGTCTAAATATGACTTAAATAAGAAACGTTTGTTCGAAGAAGATGCGAGGTCGATTATCTCCGAGGCAAGTAGAAGCAGCTCGTGTGCCATGAGCGTGTTCCCTTTTTGAAGTTTCTGGATGCTCAATAATGTGGAGTACCATCCCCTCACTCTTACACATCACTGTGGGAACCGAAATTTTCACTGTCAATGATATATGGTTCACGGATTGTGTAGCCAAAGATCAACAGATCGAGATAGCGAATTAGCGAGTTATTGAATA
>OVAN01002141.1:0-35299 GCA_900406275.1 Anastatica hierochuntica | reverse complement strand
GAGATCCTTCCTTATCTTCCCAAACTTGACATTTTCGCAAAACCCTGATGATCCGTCATTGCAAGTGGACCGCTTCTCGCCCAAAGGTCGTAAGTGGACCGTTATCACGGTTAGGGCCCTTTCGGGCCGTTTCGCGGCTCACTCAGTTTTACGATTTATTGCGGAAAACAGTTTTCCGTAGGAATACGCGGGAACAGCTTCGTGGATCGATATGGTCAATCGTATAGTTTAGACTCTTTCGGTGCTTAAGTTAACCTTCGTCGTTTTATACAATTGATACGAAATCCACGGAAAGCACGAATCCTTGCGACTCTTGTCAGGACGGTTTGAAAGAAATTCCAATCGAGACAAAATGAGAGATGATCGACTGACGATTCGAAGGAAACGACGATCTGAAAGGACGTGGTTTAGTCAACAGACTACGGCCGAACGTTATCCGCGCCTCAGCTCCAACCGGCGCCAGAACAGACACTTTGTCTTGGCGCCAATTGGTGCCAAGAATACAGCTTGGTCTTGGCGCCAAGACCATGCCCTGGCCTTGGCGCCAGTTGGCGCCAAGACGGACCTCCGGTCTTGGTTCAATCGACGTCTAGATCGGCCTCTAGTTTGGTCGTCAATCGGTTCCAAGACTCGTTCGTAGGTCTGGCGTCAATCAGCGTTTTAGAGATTTGGTTCTCTAATGCTTTTGGTGATTTCGTATCGCTTCGGAGGACGTATCGTGTGGCCTCGTGAGAGTTATCCGAGGACCATCGATGCTCGCCTTGGGACTCGGATGCTTTAGTTGCTTGCGGACGGACAGACTTTAAGGGGAGATTGGTCGTGATCGATTATCTCTGAAGCTCTGAAACCAGCTCCGGAAGAGACAGCTCGAACGATGAGAACCTCAGAGTTTTCAGAAATCGTTACGATCCCTGTGTCCGGAAGGGAAAGCATTGTTTCTGTAGTCGTTTTCAGGCATTGATTTCACCGGGACAGTTTTTGACCCCAAAATCCAATGGGCAAGCCGAATCCACCAACAAAATGGTAGTCAACCTTCTGAAAAAGAGGTTGGACGACGCCAAAGGCAACTGGGCATGCCGAACCACCATTAAGACTTCTAGAGGCGAAACACCTCTCTCCTAGGTTTACGGAATAGAGGCATTGTCCCTAGCCGAAGTCAATGTCTCTACAACCAGGTCAGAGCTTCTAACCCCAAGAGAAAATGAAGAGCTGATGGCTTTGTCCCTGGATCTCCTTGACGAAAAAAGGGAAGCCGCAAGAATCCGAAATTAGAAGTACCAACAAGAAGTAGCCCGCAGCTACAACAAGAAGGTACAGACCCGGACGTTCTAAAAAGGAGAATGAGTGTTGCGCCGAGTCTTTGAGAATACCAGAGACAAGGCCGCGGGAAAGTTGGCGCCTGGCTGGGAAGGACCATACCAAATTGTGGAAGTCAAAGGAGCAGGGGCATAGCTGGAATATCTGGAATGCGTTACACCTAAAGTTTTACTTCTTCTAGAACAACGCCCCTGTCCCGGACGACCAAACCCCAGTTACGTTTTGTGTTTTGGATTTTCAATTTTTCTACATCTATTTATGTAATCATGATACGTTTAAGGACTAATACCCATCAATAAAACAACTGCTTTCTCACGAGAAAATTCAGTTAAAAAGCAAGGGGCAAATAAGTTGAATGTTTACTCCTCAATAAAGGAGTAACATAAACAACGTACCCTTCAAAGCCAAAGCAAAAAAGGGGTAAATAAGTTGAATGACTACTCCTCAATAAAGAAGTAACATAAGCAACATACCCTTCCAAAGCAAAAGCGAAAGGCTCAAAAAAAAGAGAAAGAAACCTTGCTTGAACAAGGGAAAACACCCGAAAGAAAGCAAGAGACAAAATTGCTTATTCTGCTTAAATAGAGAGTGGCTAACCGGAAAGCAGAGTGCTGAGCAGAAAGCAAAAACAAGCTCAACCTTGCTTACCAGGCCACATTAAATGCAAAATCTATGCGGTCTGAGCACAGGAGTATCACCCATACCTACTTACCCAGACGTGGGAGGTAGAAGAAAAGTCTGGCACTTGGACCCCTTTGCGGGGGAGGTTCATACCAGCTAAACCAATAAGACTGAGAGTAGCTTCACTGCAGGAAGCAGAGTGCAGAAAGCAAAGTCAGCTATTTTCGGATAGTTGAATGCCAAAGAGCCAGAAGATACCTCCGGGTATCAAAAGGCCAAAAACCCAAGCTAGTGGTTACCTCCGAGTAACAGAATACCAAAGAGCAAGAAGATACCTCCGGGTATAAAAAGGCCAAAAACCCAAGCTAGTGGTTACCTTCGAGTAACAGAATGACAAAAAAGCCAGAAGATACCTCTGCGTATCAAAAGGCCAAAAGCCCAAGCTAGAGATTATCTCTGGGTAACATAATGCCAACAAGCAAGGAGATACCTCCGGGTATCAAGAGGCTAAAAACGCGTCTGGGGAACCTTCAAATTGTCCAAGGACAAGAAGCAGAACTGCCGCGAAAAAAAGAGTGATAACGAGATTATCCCAACTTGGAACTCAAGAAATCTCGCAAAACACGACAAAGACTAGAGGCCAATACGCTAGAAGTCAAATAGCCGGAATATCGACAAAGGCTAGAGACGCAAAGCTAGAAGCCATCCGATCAAGGAATGAAGGCTAAAAGCCTAAAGCTAAAAGCCCAAAGCTAAAAGCCAGCCGATTAAGGCAAAGAGGCTAAGAGCCCAAAGCTAAAAGCCAGCCGATCAAGGCAAAGAGGCTAAAAGCCCAAAGCTAAAAGCCAACCAATCAAGGCAACGAGGCTAAAAGCTCATAGCCAGAAGCCAGCCGGTTAAAGCAAAGGCCAGAGGCTAATAGCCAAGAGCCAGTCGGCCAAAGTGCTAATGATAAGAAGCCCACCTAGGCATCAAATCTGAATCTAAGTCAAAAGCTTGCTAAGGCAAAAAGACAACAGAGAGCTAAAAGAGATATTCATAAAAAGCCACGAAGGGCCATAAGATAAGTTCTAAAGCCCCGAAGGGCAAAATAGGAAACAAGGCCAAGAAGGCCAACCAAGAGTCAAGGCCACTAAGGCCATAAAGTCATTACAAAGCCCACAAGGGGCAACAGTAAGTCCATGAAGGGGCACACCATCAACAAAAAAATAAAATCCCACAAGGGGAGCGAAACTTGTTTCTTGATTCTGGGTCTGGAGGCTAGGCAGCTGGAGGATCAGGAGAAGCAGACTTCTCAACATTTGGCTTAGAGACAGCTGGAGGAGTAAGGGCCAAGGCAGAAGGAATCTTTGGTTCATCTTCAAAGGTGGGAGCTTCGAGGCCATTTTCCTCTGCCTCTGCAATGGCCACCACCTTGTAATTCTCAAACTCTTCCTGCAAGTTTCAGGTTTAGCCTCACCCTTGAGGTAGCCCCAAGCCATTTCCCAGCGCCCCATGATCCTGGCACCATTGAAGGCCATGGACATCTCATTCGTAAAGGTGGCCACACGGGCGTCCAGGTTGCCCAGCTCCTCTTCCACCTTTGCCTTCTCCTCAGTCAAGCTAAGGACCTTCTCTGCCGCCTTCTCCTTCTGTGACTCCAACCCCCGGAGCAGACCCTTCATCTCCTTCAACTCCTTCTCCAAGCTAGCCGACCTATCTTTCTCCGCCTTCAGCTTGGCAAGGCAATCCTTAACCTGAGCCCTTCCTACAGCGATCACCTCAGTGGCGACCTAGTCCTTCGCATGGAAGCGAGAGGCTACAAGCTGAGCAACAAAAGAAAGATTAGCCAAAATAAAAGGAGAACAATCAGGTAGTAGCCAGATGCCAAAGGCAGGCCAAGTCCCTTGACAAGCCGCTTTTGGACAAATTCCTCCAAATGCGCCAGGGCGCCATTAAGATCGCCGATGGAGGAGAAAGGCTGCTTGGCTTGAGGACCTCTATGCTTCTTGCTAGAGGCGATAGCCTTCTAGGTCGCTTTCCTCTTTGACCCAGCCGACGGAGATTCTAAGATCTCTACCACCTCCGGAGCCTAGCTCCCAGACGCCAACTTTGCCTTTCTTGCCGTCTGAGCTCTCTTAAAGTCCTCCAACGCCTTGGACACAGATCCCGACATATTTCCTCCAAGATGACATAAGATCAATCAAGAAACCAACATGAAGTAAATAAACAAAGGAAGAAGGAAGCAAGGAGCCAACCTCTCACGCTGCTCTGGTTCAATGCTTATACACTCAAAAGGAATGGGATACTCCTTTCCTCAGTAGGGATCTCTAAAGTCTTTCCGCCTTCTCCTTGCCCGCCTCCGACTTCTCTGTAGATGCTTCTGCAAAGGCAAAGAATAAAAAGGGTCAATAACCAAACTGAAAGCAGAAGAAACAAAAACATCCTAAGTCTACCAGTGATCTCCAAAGAGTAGAGAACCCAAGGGAAGTCCCGACACTCATAAAGACAAACTTCTAGTCCCAGTGCTTCGTGAAGGCTGCCCCTTTCCTCTCCTCCCTCTCTAACTCCATTACCAAGGAAGAACCAGCGCGAGGCCGGAAGTAATATCTACCTTCACCCGGAAGAACGTGGGGAAAGTTTTAGGAGTAAAGGAGCTCATCAACGCCCAGATCCAGCTCGTGGAACTCGTTTAGGACCTGGATGGCAGTGAGGATCCTCCAGGTCGACGGGTTCAGCTTGGAAGGGCAAATGTAAAAGTGCTCTGGGACCTTCTTCACCAGGTCAGGCACTACAGCCCTGACTCCAACCTCGAAATAGCCCTTGTACATGGTTATCTCGTCTCCTAGGCATTCAAAAGCCCTCTCGCCTTGCCCAGGCATTCTCAAGTGGACGTCTGCCCCAATGGAGTACTTCTGCCTCCACTCCTCCAAGAGCTCAGAGCTCACGTTCGAGAAAGGGCCAACCTTCATAAGATCCGGACCCGCGGCAGAGCGGCAGTGGCAGTAGATTGGCCTCAAGGATCTCAATGTTCTCGGATGACCCCTCAGCCTTAGGGGATGGGCTACTTCTGATTAAACGCCTCCTCCGAACATGGGCCCCAACAGAGGAGTAAGCCATTGGAGAAAATTCGTCACCGGAGCTACTCATATCTGGGTTCAAGAAAGTTTTGATCTTGGATCTAGGAGCCGATCATGACAAGAAAGACCTAAAAGCTAAGGCTGATTTGAAATCCTAAAATCCAAATCCAAGAATCTACCCTAAAAGAAGCGCAAAAGAAGAGGGAAGAAGACGATCTAACCTTAAGGATTGCGGATTCGAAAGCTTGAAAGGGATTCTGAGAGCGAGATTTCAGTAAGAAAGGGAAGAAGATGAATCAAGAATTCTAGTAAGAGAAAGAAGATAAGGCGAAAATTCTAAAGAAGTGAGAGGAGAAGGTTTAAAAGAAAGAGGAGAAATCGAAGTGAGCCGCACGCATCTAATCATTGGCGCGAATCTTGCGAGAAGAGTAACGGCTATACTCTCCCTCTTCAAATCTTCATCAATCTTTGCCAATGTTTATGAGCTTCGCTTCACCAAGTCAAACAACTGGGATTTTTTCAAAATAATCCTCCTTGAAAGCTGCAAGCGGTTCGCGTAAGTTTAAAAGTCGAAGCCATAAGGCCAGACGACAAAGAGCCAGACGCAACCCCCCGTCGCAGCAATGCTCATTATCTAGTACAACTTGAACCAAAAGCAAGCAAACGCTTAAGGAAAGTAGAGGCGGCGCAAATCAAAGCTAAAAAGGCCAAGCGACCGCTGGCTTCCTGTCTAAGCCACCTGGAAGACATGTTATTCCACAGCTTCGGATCGAACCTACGTAATAAGGGGCAAACTATTGGGAGTAATTTAGGTCATGGGAATTCCCAAACATAGATGGAGTACAACAATAAGACCTCAAAGCATGGGAATTCCCAGAAGCAGGACGCCAGAAAATGTCCCATAGCCGGAAGCCGGAAGCCGGAAGTAAGACGACCAAACATAGCCGAAAGTCAGAAGCTAGCCGACCACCACCTCTCCCTTATTTTTCACTATTCCAACTAGTAGATAATGACATGTATTTTAGATAAATATGCATATATTCTAAAGATAATCATGATATATCCGATTCTTGGAGGGATGATTATGAAACTCATGTATAAATACCAAGCTCAAAGGGAAAACGTGCACGCACGAAAACCCTTAGCAAAGAATCAAAACAACAATCATCTTTTCACCATATTTGATCTCTAAGCTTAGCACCAAAATTCAAAGACCTTTTGCTAAGCATTCATCGACCTCCAGCTTCTGTAGTGCTACAAAGAACTACGAAAATCACCCATAACAGGCCCCTGCCTTTGTCTGACCCTCGAACCCTCCTGATATGGAGTTGATCGCCCTAATATGCTTAGGTGATTTTGGGGAGGATTCTTCTGAGGGTTCGGGGTGACTAGACTGGCGTCGCCGGGTTACTTCAACACTCCTTTTGGCGATGAAATCCTCGAGAAGGCCCTTTTCTAGGAGGCTTTTCACCTCTTGCCATAGAAGAACACAATTCTTCATTTGATGGCCATAGTCTCAATGGAAGTCATAATATTCAAAACTACCTCCTTTGGTGTTGGTGGGAGATCATAGCTTAAGTGGTCATGTGACGTCTCAGGTGAAACGCCTTAACTCTGCGACTACTTCTGCTAGAGCCGTAGTCAATATATCTTCGGTTGGTTTTGGTAAAGCCACGAGCTCTTCTTTTTTGGCTACTACCATGGACTTAGCCTAAGAAATGGCGGGATTTCTATTGTTTCCTCCAACTACCGTTTGGCCTTGGGGTCGGTCCGTCTGTTTGCTAAGGGCTTTGTCTTTCTTGAGAATCTTAGGACTAGCTTCGGAGCTACGTGAGCTTGATAGGCGGGGTCCTCTTCCCACTTTATTTGTGCCCAGGCCTTAGAAAGGACATCTTCCATCGTATGGCAATGGTATTTAGTGAGGTCTTTGTAAAAATCACTATTGACCAACAACCCTTGCCTCAAAGCTGAGATATCTGTAAAGGCGACGCAATTAGGCACCAATACCTTTTCATCATTGAATCATCAGACGTATTCTTTTAGACTCTCATCTTCTCGTTGTTTGACTCGATAAAATTTGTTAGAGGTATATCTCAGAGTACGGCTGCTAGCGTACTGCTCAATTAAACGGTCCGTCAGCGTAGCGAAGGAATCAATAGAGTCGTTGGCCAGGTTAGAGTACCACAATAGCGTTGGGCCTGTGAGGGTTGCTACAAATCGTCTTCACATAGAGACTTCCAAGTGCTCATAACCGATTGGAGCAGTGAGCATGCGTTGGCGATATTGGGCTTTGCGCGTGTCAGGCTCGGAGATTCCATCGTACATGGCCATGGTTTGCCAGGTGAGTCTCTTTGAAACTTCGCTAAGAGCGATGACCCCTATGAATGGTGTGTCGGCATAGGAATTAGGGGTGCTCTTGATTATTGGTAGAGCCACCCCTAGCATACGCTTGATCATATTCTCCATAGCTTCTAGCCTTCCTGTTAGTATGGCCTCCAGACCATGGACCTCTTTAGCGTATCCTTCATGAGGTTTGTTAGAGCCGTTTTTATGGTTAGAGCCAGGGGTTCGTATCAGACCCGAGCTTGGAGTTTGATACACTCGCGCCTCCTTTGCGGCCTTTATCGGTGTCTCGTCCAGCGACTACATTGGTGGAACTTTCCTCTTGAACCTGACACGTTTTTCGTCGTCTTCGGCGCCTGTGTCAGATGTCTGAGAGTTTTTCTCCGCCGTCGAGGCTTTGAGAATCGCATTCTCATCTTCTAACTCTTTCAGTCAATTGCGTTCCACCTTAGCTTTGCCGCAATCAGCTCGTACTCTTGAAGATTTGCCGCAATCGTTGTGTCGTCAGCTGTTTCGGGTGCTACCTCCTCGAGTTGAGTCGCAGCTACTTCCTTGGTTGTGGATTCGAGGTGTTTACTATTCTCCTGCTCGGAGGAGCTGCTTTATTCGCTCATCTTCATTCTTTTGTTCTTGTTGAAATCTCCCCCTCTTTCTAGCGCCAAACTGTTTGGTGTTTTTTTTGTGATCCTCGATGGAGAAGTACAAGAAAAAATACTGTTTGGGATCAGTCAAAGATATGTAAAGCGATTCTTATTGATTACTGTTCAAAGAGATCGATTACAATGTATGTGTTTGTGTATGAAGTCCCGGATCCTTGAACCAGGATTCTTCCCCTTGTATTTATAGTTTTCGAATAAGAGTATTTTCGTATTTCTTTATGGATATATAACTTCTATTTTCGAGTCTATCTATACAATAAAGAATATTTCCATAATTCATTAAGATATTTTTCTTTATCTCTTAATATATAAATCGTATAAAGGGGGTATTCACTCTACCTCGGCTATGACCTTGGCTTGGCGGTGTGTCCTCGGCAATGGCCTTGGTTTACGCATTCAACTAGAGAGATTATTTATGTTTCTTTGGTCTAACTATGACCCGACGCTAAGAAAATAAAATTACCCTCAACACACACAATAATTATCTATCAAAATATCATTTAGAAAATAATTTATGCTATAAAAATATCAAAAAACTAACCAAATATAACTAATAAAATAATATATGCACTAATTCATGCGCAATATATTTTACACACAAAATCACAAAAACAACCAAATGCAATTTGGTTCATGGAGTTTATAAAAAATTCTCTGAAAAAGGATGAACAAATGCAAAGGCAAAGCTTATGCGCAAGTTAAGAAAATTTCAAAATCTCTAATTCTCCATTGTATAAATTAGGTGGAACAAATTGATGATAAAACGAAACGATAAGTCCATCTAAAAGAATCAAATATCAATAAAAAGTTCATAATCAAATTGAAGAACCCTTGAAACATAAGGTTTGACTTAAAGATATTTATGTTGTTTCCACTTCCACTCCCATTGTGAAGAGGTTTTCAATATCGACAGCTTATTGTAAATAAGTTACTGACAAAATTTATCGATTTTATATACACCAAGTAAAACGATTAAGACATTTGTAACGTTCGGCCCTTTAAAGGCCCAAGTCCTAAACCGAACGACCCGAAAACCCCAAAACCAGCCCTAAACCAAACCGAACCCATTCAAATCCCTTCCCCCTCTCTCTCGATGATGAAACCCTAAAGCAACAAAGGAAAAAAAAGAAAAAAACGAGAGAAGAAGAAGCGACGCAAGCCGTCGAGGGGGAGAGAGAGAGAGGAGTGTGTCGCCGACGAGAGAGAGAGGAGTGAGAAGAGAAGGAGGAAGAGATGGTTGTGATGGTGTCGAGAGTTTTCGGAGGAGGGGAGAGAGAAGAGGAAGCTGTGGGAGCAGAGAAACCACGGGAGGTGGCGATCGCGGAGGAGGAGGAGAGAGAAGTTGTCGCGGGGGAGGAAGAAGCTGAAGAAGACGCGGAGGAGGGTGACACAATGATGGAGAGTAGCCGGAGAAGCAAAAGCGACATGGTGGTGGTCTCGGAAGACAGATCCGAGAAGGCGAAGGGTCGGATCAGGGTGGTTCGGGTGTCGGGAAGGACTAGGGAGGCCCGAGGAGGGGTCGCGGTGTCGGAGAAAGCGGAGTGGTGACGATGGAGTCCGAGCTGACGGTGATCGTGGGGGAGAAGCCGAGACTCGAAGGTTCCGAGGCGAGTAGCGACATGATCATGGGTCCCGGTAGTGTCGGGGTGGTGATCGGAGACTCCGACGGTGAAGTGGAGTTCCCGGAGGTGGTGATTGGCGGTTGTTGGGACGTGATCGGAGCCGGAGAGGGTTGTGGAGGCTCAGGTGAGGTGGAAACCCTAGGTGGGGGAGAAAGCTTGCGGTGCAAGCAAGTGGGAGAAGAAAGAAAGGAGGTGATGGGGCTGACAGGTCGAGCCGGAGACTCGACGGAAGCTCAGGAGTCTTCCACCTCGGTAAGCTTCTAGCTTTCGGAACTTCCCATTTTGGACTTTTCTTGAATTGGCAGGTTTCCATTTTTAGAAAGTTTCCTCTTTAGGAAAGTTTCTTTTTAGGGTAGCTACTATTTATAGCAGGTTTCTATAAATAGTAAGTTCATTTCTAGGCAGGATTTATGGCTTAGGGGACTAAATGGTTTTCCTTTTCAAGGTTCATCCTCTTCCGAAGGAGGATCTGCTTAGGGTACTCAAGGGGGAGGTTACGGTTAAGGTAAGAAGGAGGCTGGCAAAGGATCGAGCCGGGAAAAATAGAACGTTCCTGAGGATACCAGCGAAGTCCCGGAGATGGGAATGGAGGTTGTTGACCACATCAGCTATCAGACCATTAGGCCAAGGTGAGGAGTTCCCGCCTTCATTCTCATTCGTTTTTCGGTTAACTTCTCTAGCCTAGGTTTGATTTCAGCCAGTGTCGAGCTATAAGTGTCGGCCCGAATAGTTAAATGTATTATGTATTGTAAGTCCTAATGACATATATGCCAAAGTGCAATTCTGTGAAATGGGTCGCTAAGCCGAGCCTAGGATAGATAGTCTGTGCTAACCTAAGTTCTAAAATGGATAGGGATAATTGAAATTGTTTGAGAATTTCATAGAAAGGAAGTTAGGTCTAGTAGAACCGGTGATTTGCGTGTCTAGATGGTTAGGCCCTACAGTAGGCGCGGAGTCCATTGTAGGTTGTGTTGCTAACAGCGGGTCGGTTAGCCTCTTCCTTGTGATACAAATGGGTGGAACTCTGATCGCAAGGTGGGAAGCCTGGGGTAATATTTGCCGCATGAGGCATACCCCAACTCGAGTGAGATTCGCCGCATGAGGCACACTCGGCCGTGTCGACGTCAGTAGAGCGGTGGCGGATGCTGTGAGGACACTGACATCATCAAACAGTTCGACAACAGTTGAGCTGTGCAAGCAATAGGACTGACGTTAGTTGAGCTTGAAGTTGCGGACTCACTAGTGGTGGGATCAGGGCGAGGTAGGCGCGCTACTTGGGGAAAGTGAGAGACCGAATTTCAAAGGATCCTCGTGTGCTAGGTGTCTACGAAATGAGTTTCTCTAAAAGAAGTGTCTAAGAGTCTGAATCTGATCTAAAAAGGGTTTTCATTTGGTAATTGCTTGAATGGCACGTTAGGTGTCTCTCTTATCTTACCGTGGGGTGGGGTTATGCCTAGTCTAGCGGGGTTAATCGGATAGCGGGTGAGGCGGAGTCGAGTCCGTCCTCACTGAGTGGCTTGTTTGAAAAGTCACTCACCCCTCTCTTTTTCTCCCTTTTTCCTTTTGGTTGTTCTTAAGGTAAAAATTAGAAGTGATAAATTATTAACCGGTTGGTGAAGTTTGCTCTGGTTTTGGCGATACCATTTGGAGTATTTCTGGTACCCCTGGGTCGGGGTTGTTACAAATGGTATCAGAGCCTAGGTTAAAGGCCGCTCCAGTTTTGACTCGTAGGGTTATAGATTTTTGAAAGACAAATATTTTTTTTTCAAAAACTTATTTGATTTTCGGGGATCCCAAAAACTTAAAAGAATTTCAAAATCACCAACCTTGTCAGTAATCAAGCTTCTAATATCGGTGTTTTGCTCTGTCAGGTTTCCCGATGTCTACCTCGGAGCCATGTATCAGTATGCACCCCAGATGAAGGCCCACCGCTTTGGGTGCCATGCCCACCCCACAGTTGCCAGATGCATGCAGAGTCAGATTTCAGCTCCAGCCAGGAGACTGACCTGGAGGAGGATCTGGAGGAGGACCCGGAGGAGGATCCAGAGGAGGATCATGCTGAGGATCAGGCAAATATAGGGCTACAGCCGGGAGAAGTGGATGAGGACCTGGAGGAAGTGCTTGGAAACCCAAGGGAGGGCAAAGGCCCAGAACCAATGGAAGGTCAGAAGGAGGGGTACGGCGGAGATCATGACAATGACGATGGGGGGTAGAACCCGAGGATGAGCCAGAACAGGGGGACGATCTAGACCAGATACTTGTCGATTTCTTCGAGGAGGAGCTAGCAGGCGACTCTGACGAGGAGCTCGACGAGAATCCAGACGACAACTTTGGGGGAGTCATCGAGGATGAGCTAGAGATCATCGACATTGCAGATGGGTTACCAGTGAGCTCGGATACCACTTCTGATTCTTATTCCTGCTAGATGCCGACTGTAGGATGGGTGCCAGGGGTAGAATAGGTAGCCTCTAGGTTTAGTAGTAGTCATTTGTTGTTTCTTTTATTCCTTGCAGCCTTTTTCCATTTGACTTCGGTTTAGTCTTTCAAATTCTTTAGTCTATTTATTCTTTTCCTTTTATCAAATCTTTGGTATTCTTCTTAGTGTTATGTCCCTTGTTTTACCCGGATCGCTCCGCTCTTCTTTTTCCGTCTGCCCACTCTAAACCTCGTTGAACTGAACACCTCAGGAACCGGTACACTCGACAGTACTCGTGTACGGACAGGGTTGTTTTTTGAGAGTTCCGGGTAATACAAACTCCCAGAATTCGGGATGAATTCTCTTTAAGGAGGAGAGAATTGTAACGTCCGACCCTTTAAAGGCCCAAGTCCTAAACTGACCGAACTGGAAACCCCAAAACTAGCCATAAACCAAACTGAACCAATTCAAAACCCTTCCCCCTCTCTCTCGATGATGGAACCCTAAAGCAAGAAAGGAAAAAAAAGAAAGAAAGAGAGAAGAAGAAGCGACGCAAGCCGTCGAGCGGGAGAGAGAGAGGAGTGTGTCGCCGGCGAGAGAGAGAGGATAAAGAGGAGAAGGAGGAAGAGATGGTGGTGATGGTGTCGAGAGTTTTCGAAGGAGGGGAGAGAGAAGAGGAAGTCGTGGGAGCGGAGAAACCACGGGAGGGGGCGATCGCGGAGGAGGAGGAGAGAGAAGCTGTCGCAGGGGAGGAAGAAGCCGGAGAAGACGCAGAGGAGGGTGATGCGATGATGGAGAGTAGCCAGATAAGCCAAAGTGACATGGTGATTGTCTCGGAAGACGAATCCGAGAAGGCGAAGGGTCAGATCGTGTTGGTTCTAGCGTCGAGAAGGGCTAGGTAGGCCCGAGGAGGGGTCGCGATGGTTGGAGAAAGCAGAGTTGTGACGATGGAGCCCGAGCCGATGGTGATCGTGGGAGAGAAGCCGAGACTCGATGGTTTCGAGGCGAGTAGCGACATGGTCATGGGTTCTGGTGGTGTCGCGGTGGTGATCGGAGGCTCTGGCGGTGAAGTGGAGTTACCGAAGGTGGTGACCGGAAGTGGTGGAGGCGTGATCAGAGCCGGAGAGGGTTGTGGACGCTCGGGTGTGGCAGAAACCCTAGGTGGGGGAGAAAGCTTGCGACGCAAGCAAGTGAGGGAAAAAGGAGTTAGGGTTTTCAATGACTTGGAGGAGAAGAAAGTCGCAGGACCCGCACTTGAAATCGAACAGAAAAGAACCAGGGGAGCGAACCAGACCGAGGAGATAACCGAGTCAGAGAACTAAACCGGAGAGGCTAAACCAGAAGATGGAGATGCAATATTCTGCTGATCTACCATGCATCAATGTTGGGAAGCTAGCGTAGCAGGCCTCAGAAAAAGGCCCAGAGATGAAGTAGAAGCCGGGGAAAGAGAGCCGATGAGAGCGAGGTAGAAAATTGTGGAGTCGGGCTCATGGCGAGAGATTGTTCTCAAGGATGCGGAGGGAGTAATCCGCAGTGTGGAGACCGCTGTAGAAGAGTCGCTCAGAGCCGCGAAGAGGGAGCTTGCTTCAAGTGCGGTGAAGCTGGTCGTATGGCGAGAGAGTGTCCTCAAGGCGGAGTCCTCGGGAACCGGTGCTGGCGGAGAAGACCGAAACCCGGGAGATGCAGCTCGAGAGCCTACAGAGGTCTCGGGAAGAAGGCAGGACCGAGCTGTAGCTCGGAGAGACTGGCCGGAAGGAGTAAGGCAATCCCACACCGGAAAGGAGGTGATGGGGGGTGACGGGTCGAGCCGGAGACTCGACGGAAGCTCAGGAGTCTTCCACCTCGGTAAGCTTCTAGCTTCCAGAACTTTCCATTTTTGGAATTTCCTGAAATGACAGGTTTCCATTTTTAGAAAGTTTCCTTTTTAGGAAAGTTTCTTTTTAGGGTAGCTACTATTTATAGAAGGTTTCTATAAATAGTAAGTTCATTTCTAGGCAGGATTTCCGGTTTAGAGGACTAATCGGTTTTCCTTTTCAGGGTTCATCCTCTTCTGAAGGAGGATCTGCTTGGGGTAATCAAGGGGGAGGTTTCGGTTCAGGTAAGAAGGAGGGTGGCAAAAGATCGAGCCGAGAAGAACAGAACGTTCCTGAGGATACCAGTGAAGTCCAAGTGATGGGAGTGGAGGTTGTTGACAACGAGAGCTATCAAACCATTAGGCCAAGGTGAGGAGATCTCGCCTTCGTTCTCATTCGTTATTCGATTAACTTCTCTAGCCTAGGTTTAATTTTAGCCAGTGTCGAGCTATAAGTCTCCGCACGAATAGTTAAAAGGATTATGTATTGTAAGTCATAATGACATATATGCCTAAGTGCAATTATGTGAAATGGGTCGCTAAATCGAGCCTAGGATAAAGAGTCTGTGCGAACCTAAGTCCTAAAATGGATAGGGATAATTGACATTGTTTGAGAATTTCACAGAAAGGAAGTTAGGTCTAGTAGAACCGGTGATTTGCGTGTCTAGATGGTTAGGCCCTACAATAGGCGTGAATTCTATTGTAGGCTGTGTTGCTAACAGCGGGTCGGTTGGCCTCTTCCCTATGGTGCAAATGGGTGGGACTCTGATCGCAAGGAGGGAATCCTGGGGTAAGATTTGCCGCATGAAGCATACCCCAACTCGAGTGAGATTCGCCGCATGAGACACACTCGGCCGTGTCGACGTCAGTAGAGCGGTGGCGGACGCTGTGAGGACACTGATATCATCGAACGGTGTGGCATCAGTTGAGCTATGAAAGCAACAGGACTGATGTTTGTTGAGCTTGAAGTTGCGGACTCACCCGTGGTGGGATCTGGGCGAGGGAGGCGCGTTACTTGGGGAAAGTGAGAGACCAAAGTTCAAAGGATCCTCGTGTGCTAGGTGTCTAGGAAATGAGTTTCTTTAAAAGAAGTGTCTAAGAGTCTCAATCTGATCTAAAAAGGGTTTTCCTTTGGTAGTTGCTTGAATGGCACGTTAGGTGTCTCTCTTTGCTTAAAGTGGGGTGAGGTTAGATCTAGTCTAGCGAGGTTAATCGGGTAGCGGGTGAGGCGGAGTCGGGTCCGTCCTCACAGAGTGACTTGTTTGAAAAGTCACTCACCCCTCTCTTTTTCTCCCTTTTTTCATTTCGTTGTTCTGCAGTTCAAAATTAGAAGCGATAAATTATTGACCGGTTCGTGAAGTTTATTCCGGTTTTGGTGATATCATTTGGAGCATTTCCGGTACCCCGGGTCGGGGTTGTTACAACATCAGTTATAACATAAGTCGACAACATGCTTTATAAGTCAAGAGATTTTTATGTAGCTATATGTGTAGAAAAGTGTTAAACACGTGTAAATTGCTCTCATAATCTAGAAAACCTTATACAAATTCTGGTTCCCAAAGCAGAAGTGATATAATCTATTATTGAAGTGTTGGTTTCCTTGTTTGTTAGCTACTTATTAACTATAAATCCACACAGTTTCATAGCCTCATCAATAAACTCCCAAAAATATCGCATTAAAAGTTGGCCGTGAAGAGCATTCAACTACGCAATAGCAGAAATGCAATGTTATGACGATCCACTACTCCACCTCAACCTTGTTGGATAAAATTCAAGATAACTTGTAGCCTAAGGAATCTCTAATAAGTTGATTAGGAGAAGATAAACTTATTGAAATCTCAATAGAATCATGAGTTATCTAGTTCTGATAGAGATAGGATTAGCAAAGTTATGAGTTATCTAGTTAGGATAGAGATAGGATTAGCAAAGTTGTTGAAGCCCTTTAAATACCATTGTTGAGTTGTGACAAAGGTAAGAGAGATTTCGAAAGCTTAAGTTTTGAGTTATTTTCTTAAGCAATAAATATGTTTATTCTTTAAATTCCTAAATTTTGTATCAAAGCGGTTAACAGAGGCAACAATGAAAAGAGTATACTTCAGGCATGGGAGATACTAAGAATCCACCGAAAACAAAGGGACCTTGTACAGTCATCGGTACTTTGTTCGATGTTAAACTCATCAAAATACACAGTGTGATCGATAAGAATGAAACGACATAATGACCTCTTTGTTGTTCCAATCCATACCCGAAAATATCCTATTACAAGTTGGTAATTTGGATTCACCAAAAGGTATATGGGAAGCAATCAAGGCGAGACACCTTGGAGCAGATCGTGTTAAAGAGACAAGACTTCAAACTTGAATGTATTATTTTGGACGATTAAGGATGAAAGACTCATACACAATTGATAACTTCACATGAAAGGTATCAGAACTAGCTTCAAAAGTTGCAGCACTGGGCTAAACAGTTGAAGAATCAAATATTGTGAAGATGAAGTTTCTTCAAAGTTTTCAACTAAGAAAGTATATACAAATCATAGCATAACTTGAGCAATTTCCAAAACAAAAATGGTTTGAAGATATAGTGGGACGACTCAAAAAATACTAGGAAAGTATACCTGATGATGTAAGTCATGATGAGACACGAGGGAACTTGTTGTTCTAAAAAACAGAGTCAAGCGACAGCCAAACCAGAGACAAAAACACAAGAGGATGAGGAAAGGGGTTTTCGTGGAAGAGGTCGTGGAGATTCAACTCACAAGATCCAAGCAAAGAAGACAAAGACATACCCAACGTGATATGCTAGCGCTACGACAAAGCAGGACACTTTGCCTTTATTTGTCCTATAAGAAAACAAAAACTTCAGGAACCGAAGAAAAGTTGAAACAGAAGAAGCAAATGCAACACTATACATAAATTAGATAGTGTTTCTTAATGAACAAAACCTAATGCTAAAGAAATACGAGATGGATAAAGCAGAGGATGGAATTCGGTATATAGACAATGGTGTAAGCTATCATATGACTGAAGTAAAATCTTTCTTCTTAGAAATGAACGAAAACATAAAAGGCAAATTAAAATTTGGATATGGATCATGTGTTGATATTGATGGAAAATGATAAATTCTTTTCAATGCTAAAGCAGGAGACCATAAACTCTTAACTGATATCTACTACATTCTCGGATTAAAAGGTAACATCCTAAGCTTAGGACAAGCTACTGAGTATGGTTGTGATGTAAGAATGAAACATGATTATCTAACATTACAAGATCCTAGCGGAAGACTATTGGTAAAGGTGAAAAGAACTCCTAACAAATTTAACAAAGATAAAACTCAAGATTGGAAACCGATTTGTTTACATGCAATAATTGAAGAAGAAACATGGAGATAGCATGCAAGGCATGGTCATATAGCTTCAAAACTATCAAGACGATGTGTACGCTTGAGATGTTTCATGGCTTACCCAAGATAGAGTGTAAAAAGATACTTTGCAGATCATTTTTTGGTTGGAAAACAAACACGCAATCCTTCACAAAAGAAACATAATATCAGTCCACACGTGCTTTAAAACTTCTTCATGCATACTTGTGTGGACCTATACACCAGCTACGCATGCACAATATATGTGGACAATTAGGCTAAAAAAAGATGAAGCATTCAGAAAGTTCAATGCATTTAAAATTTATGTAGAGAAGGACTTTGGGACGGTGATCTTAATATTGCATACGGATAGAAGTGGAGAGTTAACTTCAGTAGAATTACAAAATTTTTCTGATAAAAAAGAATTAAGCGATACTTAACGGCTCCTTACACCCCGCAATAAAACAGTGTAGTGGAAGGAAGAAATTGCACGTTAATGGAGATGACTAGGAGGAGCCTTCTTGAAGCAATGAGGGTATCAAATATCTTGTGGGAGAAGCAATCCGTCATTAAAAATATTTGATTAATCGTGTTCCCATAAAAGCATTAATAAAATAAAACATCCTACGAATACTTAAGAAACAAGAAACCAAACATCTCTCATTTTAGGATCTTTGGATGTCTTGCTCACGCTAAGATCGAATCGGAGCACCTAAAGAAGCTAGATGATCATTCTCGAATGCTTGTGCACCTCGAGATAGAGCTAGGATATAAGGCATATATGCTTTATAACCTCAAAAAAGGAGAATCATTGTAAGTCGAGAGGTGGTCTTCATTGAAAAGGCTAGTTAGGATTTGAAGGGAGCTGATGGATATGTTAATAGTGATTCGGGAATGTTTCAAACGAGTTGAAGAGAAGTAGTAGACGAAGGACATAGACCATTTGTAGCTAGAAACCCCCGAATGAGTTTCATACAAAAACTGAACAAGAGGATGAAGAGGGTGAAGAATCACACACAAATTCTAATAAAGAAGTTGATCAACCTCAACTAAGACGATCTAGAAGGCAAGTAAAACCATCTAGTCATCTTGATGACTATGTTCATATAGCAGATATAGAATGTGAAAGGATGTTATTGTGCATCAACGTTGAGCGGGGATAAGTAACGAGAAAGCAAAAGACTGCCAAATGGACAAATACATGTATAGAGGAGATCAATTCTATTAACAAAGCTAAAGCCTGGTCATAGTTGAAAAACCAATTGGAGTAAATTTTATTGGTCTTAAGTCGGTTTTCAAGATCAAGAAAAACGCAAATGGATCAATTAACAAGTTTAAAGCTAGACTACTTTCAAAATAATATGTACAAAAATCAGGGATCAATTTTGACTATTTTGCACCAGTAGCTTGGATTTATATTGTCAGGTTACTTGTGGGTCTAGTTGCTTCTGACAGATGGGATATTCATCATCTTGATGTCATAATGGAATTCCTAGGCGTTGAGTTAAATGAAGATTTCCAAACTCAGCCCGTAGGATTTAAAAAGAGGGGAGAAGAAAGAAGGTTTCCAAACTCTCAAAAGCTTTATATGGCTTGCAACAAGCTCCGCGAGCATGGAACACTAGGCTTGATCAGATTTTAAAAGTCATGGATTTTAAAAAATTTCCTAAAGAGAGTTTCATGTATCGCCAGGAAGAAGGAGTTCATCTTCTTATTCTTACCATCAACGTAGATGATCTTTTTGTCACTAGAAATTCGTCGGAAATCATCAGGGAATTCAAGGCTGGAATGTCATCAAAGTTCAAAATGTCAGACCTTGGGAAACTCACCTACTATCTTGGTATACAAGTTAAGCAAAGCAAAGATGGAATCAAGATCAAACAAGAGGCTTATGCACGTCGGACTCTAAAAGAAATTAGATTAGACACTTGCATCCTACTCACGTGCCAATGGAGTTTTGCTTGAAGTTTTCTAAAGCCCAAGAAGAAGAACCTGAAGTTGATGCTACAATGTACCATTGAAGAGTTGGTTGTTTACGATATCTCCTACACACAAGACCATATCTCGCTTTCTCGGTTGAAGTAACAAGTAGGTAAATATAGGTCCCAAGAGAATCACTTGATACCATTGTGAAAAAGATCTTAAGTTATCTAAAAGGATGTTGTATTATGGCCTAACATACAAACAAGATCGATCAAAGAAAACTTTATCGGTTATAGTTATAGTAGTTATAATTTTGATCGTGATGATGGAAGGAGCACAACCGAGTATGTGTTTTACTTAGGCGATTAACCAATGACATGGTGTTTCCAAAAGCAAAATACAGTAGCCTTGTTCTCATGTGAAGCCGAGTTTATGGCTGCTACAGAAGCTACAAAACAAGTAATATGTCTCCAAGAGTTATTGAGTGAGATCACTCGTTAGAGTTGTGAAAAAACTATCATTTAGATTGATAATAAATCTGCCATTGCACTCACTAAGAATCATGTGTTCCATGACCAAAGCAAACACATTAACAAGCGATATCATTTCATCCAAGAGTGTATAGAATGTGAAAATATTGAGGTTGAACATGTCTCTTAAGAAAAGCAGTGTGCGAATATACTAATGAAAGGCCTAGCAAGAATCAAGTTTACGAAGATGTGAAGTTTGATCGGAGTTCAAGACCTCTTGAAAGTTTAGTTGAAGCTTAAGGGGATAAATGTTGGATAAACTTGAAGATAACATTCAATATAAGAAATTTCTAATAAGTTGATTAGGATAAGATATTCTTATTGAAATCTCAATAGATTAGGAGTTATCTAATTCTAGTAAAGATAGGATTAACAAAGTTGTGTTAGCCTTATAAATACCATTGTTGAGTTGTGACAATGGTAAGAGAGATTTTATTAGCTTAAGTTTTGAGTTACTTTCTTAAGAAATAAAGAGAGTTATTCTCTATGTTCCTATAAACCTATCTACAATTAACCAAACTTGTTTAGGGGTTTTTGAGTGTTCTTTGAGGAGAGAGAACAAGAACAAAGTATGTAAAGCGATTATTGAATGTTAAAGAAGATCGATTACAATGAGTGAATATGCACTACAGTTTCAGATCCTCAAATTAGGTTTCCTCCACTAGTATATATAGATATTCGAATATGTATATTTCCATATTCTTTTACGAAAGATATAGATAACTTTCATATTCAAGTATATCTTAGCTAAAAGAAAGATTTCCATTATTCGTTTAAGGTAATAATCATTATCTCTAAGATTTAGATCGTAATTGGGAATATTCGCCTTTCCTTGGTGATGGTCTTGGCAAAGCCATCGTGACCTTGGCTATGGCCTTGGTTTTCACGTTAACTAAAGAGGTTATTCATGTGCCTCTGGTTCAGATAAGGCTAGAATTTAAGGGAATAAAATTACTCTCAACAATTGTCCCATACTCTTCATTTCCTATGTGTAGAAATTGAAGAGTATATCCATTCTTAGGAGATTTTAGACTTAGACTTAGTGTACGATTAACCTCGTAGGCTAAGAGAATATTCGTTCTTACGAGATTTTAGATTTATTCTCAGTGTTTTGTTGGCCTCGTAGGCTGAGTTATTTTGATTAGGGCCATGGCTATCGTGAGCGTTGGCATGTTCTGTTGATGTGGTTTCATCCTTGGCAAATCGCATTGGGACTATCAGGCCACAGTCGGTTGATGGACTTGAAGCCTTGCTGCAATGGTGATATTTGGGCCCATGCGAAGTGAGCCCATAAGATGATAGGATTTAATAGGCGGGAAAGTGAAGAGACATCATCACTTTCTGCCTTTTTTAGTCTATCACACCAAGTCTCATCAGCGATCTTCTCACTAGAATTTGTTTTTGCCGCTTCTTCAATGAGTACATATCTTCTTTTCTAGGGAATCATGATTTTTCATACCTCTAGCCTTGCCTCTCTGTATGAAGTAGAAGGAACTTCTTGTGGTTGTGCTCTAGGGTTTCGTTGTAGCTCGATTTTTGGACCAAATTGTTACCATTAGAAGGCTTTTATGCATGTCCTAACCATTTTTCTCTTTTTATTTGCAGATGCAAGGATTTTTCAATCGAACTCATCTTACTACGGTAACCCGTCTCTTCCCCTTTTCTCTTTTGCTTAGATCTCGAGAGCAGCAGTAAGATTTGAAATTTTATGGTCTTTTCTATAAATGCCTCTGTCAGAGACCTAGATTCGTCCTCGGATAAGAGAAAATAGATTAATGAGGGTGCTCTTTAATCTTTTTCCCAGGATGCCCCTCCGATTCCCTAGAGCCTAACAAAAGGATTCAAATTATGGTCCTGGGAAGACTGCAATATATGAGGTCTTCCTCGAGACTGTTTTCGAAAGGTTGTTGCCTTCCTTGGTGATTTCCATGGCCAACAATCTGAATATTTACCCTAGTCAGTTCTCCACTTCTGCTTGGCCCATATTGAATTTTATCCAGGCCTTGGTGGAACTAAATTCGTTGGCAGTAGGTGTTAATGAGGTCCTTTACTCTTACTACTTCTTCTATTACAAGGAGGAGCCTTTCCAATATCACCTCCTTCTCTGACAATTGTTGGAAGCCCTAGTTGAGTATCGGACCCATAAGGTTCAACGAGTGAAGCATGAGTCCTTCAGAAACCATTTCCTCTTCCTTATAGTTGGGGAATGTCTAGGGTTTAAAACAACCTGGGGAACCAAAGGTCTGTAGGCTTTGTTTTGTTCTTGGTTCCTTGACCTACTAACTCCTTACTTTGTGTCTTGCTTTGATACTGTGCAGGGGTAAAGTTTCAAGCTTGTGAAGTCGGTAGAGAAGGAGTAAAGGTGATTCTGCGAGTGCTTAGGAGCTTCAGGGCAGTCGTCTTCTTGACCAGTGAGCATAGCCTAGCTTGGAAGTACATTTGAGGTAGGACTTCTTACCAACAATCCTTGACCTTTGTATGATATCTATCTCTCTAACTTGCCTTGTTGATTCCAGGAGGAGATATGAGCACAAGGCCAGCAGAAGCAGCTTCCTAGAGGCTCCATAAATACATGGCGGCTAGCGATAAGCTAACAATGATGCAGTCCAGCTCCATTAACAATGCCATCAAGGATTATACTCCCTCAGTAAAGAAGAGAGAGAAGAATCTTGGTCTCTCTTCAGCTATCAAGAAGCCCTGCATTGTTCAAGACACCCAAAGACTCCAATGTCTTTTAAAGTGCCCATTTCCCACGAAGATGCTTTGGTTGACGCTTTCTGGCCATTGACGTGGCTGAGATAGTGGCGATGCAAGCTCAGACCGAGGAAGATCTGTTCTCTAAGGCCATTGGGGTGAGTTTTCCTGAGCATTTTCTTCAGATTCTGGTTTCCTGCAAACACTGATGCATCCCTGTAGATCTTAGCTGTTATCCATCTCAAGGATAAAAATGTTAGAGCCTTGGAGGATGAGACTACCAATGCCCAAAGGGCTAGGGAAGATGACTGGCAGAGTTATCGGCTAAATAGAAAAGGACCGATGCTCTATACAAGGAGTAGGAAGCCAAGGGTGTTGCTTAGGTCAAGGAGCTGAAGGAGACGCTAAGGGCTGCTAAGGAGGAGCTGCCCAATGCCGAGGAGGAGGAGACTTGGTTGGTCAACAACGTGGAGGCTAAGGCTAGAGAGCTAGAGCATGCTCTCACCAAGGTAGAAGTCGTGGAGGGAATTGTTGAGATCGAGGTTAGATGGGAGATGGCTCATGACTATCTGACTGGTGACTACAAGGGCTAGCCTTTGGCCGCCTTTGAGTCAAAGCTCAAGAAAGTTTTATGCACTGAGGCACTACTCAAGAAGGAGGCACCTCCAATTTTCGACGTGATGATGGTGTTGCTGGTTGCTAGTCACCCTGATTTCCCTGCCCTCAAGAGAGAAGGAGATGCCTATGTGGCATAAAATGTTTTTTTAATGTTGTTTCCATGTCGTTGGCTGGCCACCTCTTGTTATTATTGTTTTGGCCCCTGGTGGGTCTTGTTGACATTCTCGACTCCTACTCGGCCGACATGCCTTATGAACTTGATGTCCTATAAGCCCCCTTGTTTTAACCATTGGCCACTATGGCCTTTATCTTGATTTCCTTTCTTATCCTTACGCCACCAAATTCCTTCGTGAGAAAACTCATTATGGAATTTCATATGGCGCGAATATTCTCGTTGAAGGATCATCATAGTGGGCTTAGGACTCCATCAATCTCTTGGGCTTTGTGGTTTCAAGTGATTATCCTTAGCTGGATATGATCCATCAGCATAGTTGTTGTAGGGAGTTTGTGGTCTTGTGAACCTTCAGACTACGGGCTCCGAGTCAACAGTTTGAGGTACATAACCTCTGCGCGCAAAGCCCTAATAATCAAAATCTCATGGGGGTCACACTTGTGAATCTTAGATTTGACATATGAGCTATAGGGCGCATAGCCTTAGAGAATCTAGGTCTCAATTGCGTTAGATTTTAACATCTAAGCCTTGAGGTGCATAACCTTAGAAAATCCAAGTTTCGTTGGTGTTAGATTTTAACATAAAAGCCTTAGGACGCGTAGCTAAAGTGGGGTCAAGTTTTGTCCCAATTAAAACCGAGCTGAAAGTGTACAACATTTGCAGTAATACTTAGGGATTGAATCCACATAGACTAGATTTTCGTACTCAGACCCATTGATATTTGAATAGAGCTAAGAATGAAATATGCAGGGAGTTGTTTGCTTTTATTCGGTTTTATTATGATTTAACTATACAAAACAAAATCCTATACTACATTGTAATTTACAAAGGATAAATCAATGATGTATATCCATCAAACAAGTAAAGAGTATTTAACAAGCAAAGAAGATAATGAAATCAACTAGGCGCATAATGCTTTGGTCTAGAACACAAGCACGAAGGTAAATCCTCTCCACTTTTAAGGTTTGGGATACTATATCTAATCACCAAAGGACACCGTCTTTTAAATAGCCTTGTAGTAATTAAACATGCATTATTTCGATCAAGGTTGATTGTTCACGATTCTAAATAAATCAACTTTCGTTTCCTATTTAGAAAGGCTAATCGAATACTAGTTCTAGCAATTGTCAAGATTTTGGAATGCATACCACTTTAGATCTATTCACAAACCTGCTTCGTAGGTGAATAGCATTATAGGTCAAGCAGAGATAATAATATTATTGATAAAGCCTAATCGATTAAAGATCTAACTCAAGTAAGCTAATAAAATCTATATTACCTACATTTTAACATGCAAACTAATAAATTAATATCATGTAAACAAAAAATCAGTAAGGTCAGCAAGCGTTCATAATCATCAAGGGAGAGAGGAGAAGATAGATTCGAGTTTATGGATGAACGGAAGATGTATTAAAGATGATGATGGATCTTTGGAGGCTACAAAGGGCATGACCCCAAAGGGTGTAATCCATTTCTCCTAGATAATTATTAAACCCTAATCTAAGAAACCTCCCTGCGAAATCAGATGGCTAGAAACAAGTATATATAGTATTCTAGCTTTCTAGGTTAAATAGTGTAAATATCGGGTCTTAAGGCCTCATAGTGTTTGGGCGTCGTGTCCAAGGGCTTTGAGTTGAGTTTTTGGTCTTTAAAAGGTATGGAATAGATCCAATTGAGTTTAGAGAATTTTTGGTTCGAAAACCAAATGGTCTTCTTTTTATTTTGGCCTTTCTACGCACCCTTCATCTACAAGACAACTGGACCAGTCTTCACTAAACTCGGTGTAACTCTTTGTCCACAGCTAAAAATGACATGAAACCATTTCGATATGAAAGCTAGGTAAATTCTCTAGCTAATGTCTGAATTTCATGAAAATCCATTTTGGAAAAGGCCTCCTTCTTGGACGATACTTCTGATGCTCGAAAACTGTGAAGAAACTAAGTTTTTGTCCCATTAGCTCCAAAAATCTCCAAAATGCATTGTTTCACCTAAAAAGACATAAATCACTTCAAATACAAGAAAACTATCTCTAATTGCATATATTTTTATAAAAACACTAAGAAAACCTACTAAAAGCCATAGGAAAAGTGGTAAAAGAATGGTGTTATCCACTTCCCCAAACTTAGCTTCTAGCTCGTCCTCGAGCTGAGAAAACAAAGAACAGAGAAGGTTTGAAAAACGTGGAAACATACCTCACCTTCATGAACTTATTGGCAACTTAGACCAACAAAATCAAATAACACTCGCGTTGACATTTAGGTAGAACCCTGATATTCACCAGTCGTTTTAGCAACATACTTGATTCAGCCACAATCAACAAGCTGTATCTAATATCTTCATTACTACTCCCTAAAATCTATAGCGTGTGGTCTTTTCGAGGGAGTATCGATTAAATAACACAAAGTATCAAACTCAAACATGATCCTTAACAATTTCAGCCCACAATCGGTTCCTTTTCTCTTCCTTGTTCACTTTTTAAATGCTTTTCAGAGGCTAATTTTTGCCTACCTTTCTAAGGTATCATTTTATTTTTCTATCAACCTTATGAGAATCAATTTTTCCCTACTTTTCTAAGGTATCATTTTACTTTTCTATCGATCTCTTTATATATTTTTTCCTATTAAGCACATTTGGATTTTATTAGTTCCAAAATTCACAATAAGCATAAGCATTTTTTTAATGGTTTTTCGTAATAGGAAAGAGGGGAACCATACACTTAATTTTGTCATGTCCGAAGAGGAATGCGATTCAATGTATACCAAGATCCAAAAAGAGAAAATGAAGTTCATTAAATCTTTCAGTAGCTAAGGATTACCTGGATATCAAGTAATAAGGTGTCTCGGTTGGCTGATCCATTTGGGCTGTCCCGTTCGGTAAAAACTGTAAAAAATTAGTGACACTAGAAACACTAGTATTAGCCACGTGGTTAGTTCAAAGTTAAGCATGTTTTTGGACTTTTTTGACTCAGTAAAACTTTTTGATTTCGAAATTTTTTGAAAGAGACCGAAAAACATGAAAAATCAAAAGAAAAAGAAGCATTAGTAACGATAAGAATGCCCTAGACTTAACTTACATTGTCCCGCTGTAAAATACAGTGAGGAGGTACAAAAAACTAATGTAAAAGGTAGGGAAATAGAAATATTAGCTGGTTGGTCGAAATTTTGGAGATTGCCGGTCATATATGATTTTTCGGTAAACCAAAATGATGTTCAATGGTCCATTTTTGCAATTCAGGAAGAATGCTTCGCCCAAGCTGAAAACCTACTGCAAAATAGCATATTTAAGAGTAAAATTGAAGTATAAAGGCAGGAGTTTATGACGTATTTTATTTGGCCAAGTTTGGTCTCCGAGAAGCTTGGTTTTGCTCGTTTTGGTGAAAAACTAGGCTGTTTGAGAATAGTACCGTTAGAGGGATGGTTTTTCGTGAGCAATTCCTTCTCGATATGCTAAATTAGTTTTGAATCTCCAATTTGGCAGCTTGGTTTGCTTTGGCCGAGTTTCTTTGGTTTTTGGCACAATCGGGATCTTTCCAGAATGAAATGTTTGCGGTTCCAAAACTGATTGGGCGGTTCTTCATAAAATTCCCACTTTTTCAGGCATTTTCAGTGGTAAGACTAGGATCAGCTCCTAGATAAGAGATTTGAATAGATCGAATTCATCGGTTTTAAGTCTCTAATGAGCCAAAGTCATTTGATTATCTCTGCCAACCAAGTGCTCATGTTTTTCTGAATGTATGTGATGGTGTTAAGCTAGTGTAGAAATTGGTTTGGCTTATATTCCTCTTGAGATGCTTTGGTTGTGGTCTTTGTTGTTTTGATCACATTTTTGAGCCTTCAAATGTAGATTAACAACGGCTATGCCTTGATCAAATCTTTTGTGGCTTCAAAATACTCTTCATTGTGGTCATAATACACCTTGCCTTTGATTAAAAATAATGCTCCTTCTCAGAGTTCCTTTGTGGTCCAATTTGTTGCAAAATCGTATCCATAGGCTCGCTTTTGAGTCTTAGGTTCTTTAGGAGTGAATTGATGACTCTAAATACTCCTTAGGACCTGTATTAAAAGCTAGATAAAAAATTAGTTGATTCCTTACTTGGCACAAATTGTTTGACTCAATTGCAAAAATTGCTCGTTTTGAGAATCCTTGTAGCTCCAATTTTTTGCTTTGTGTTCTGAACATTTCAGCCTTCAAAACATCTTGACTTGATGTATATGATGTGATTTAGGGGCTGGTATTTAAAGATTTTGAGTTCGGTATTGATCCGGCCAAGAAAAATGCAAAAAACGAATGTTCGAATGTGTTTTTAGGCCATATGCTCGTCCAGATGGGTAATGGGTTGGTCGGATGGGATAAATGTTTGTTCGTATAGGGGAAAGGTTTGGGAATTTTTGGACCGGTTGGTGGACGCTGTAGGACCGGTTTTTGAGATGGAGATCGTCACGGCCGGTCGAAGAGAGGGAGAGCCATGGACGATTGAGGCAAAAAGAGGTTGAGACCGGTCGGGGCAAAAAAAAAGGGAGGCGGCCGGTGCTGGAGGTTCCATGGGCCGGTGGCGTGGACATGGTGAGGCACGGAAGGGCTGGATCTGGCACAGGGGTGGCGAAGGTGTTTGGACCGGTTTTTGCCACAATCCTTGTAGTGGCCGGTGGCAACAATCAAATACCTTGGATGGCTTGTTCAAACATCTGAAGATGTCCGCATTGGTTTTTACCTAATTTTCTTTGATTCCAAAGTGTGTTCCTACGAAAAAAATATATAAAAAACAATTAAAAATTTTTAAAATCATATAACACCAAATTTAATCAACACTAATCCTAGGATCTTATTCTAAAAATCAAACAAAAATTTTAAAGGATAAAATATTGGTTGTCTCCCATAAAGCGCTTCTTTTTAGTCTTTAGCTCGACCCCTGGGCATTTTAATGCATCAAGGAAGATCATAAAAGAGGCTTGTGACTTCCATTCCCCGTGTTTCAAATGAATCAACAATGAACTTCGATGGGTTCAAGAGCTTTCTTCTCTGATTCGTTCCATAATATAGAGATTAGCCCTTGAAATCGTCTTGAGTGGAAGTTAGAAGATGCTGCTCATACTGGAAAGACTTCTTGATGATATTGATGAACTCCATAGTCTATTTAGACCAATGCATAGCAGCTCCTACTGCTTCCAAGAATTCTTTTTTCGGTTCTAGAAATTGTTTCGCCTTTAAGAACAAACCGAGATTTTTAGCTCGATTTTGTAATATTTAGTCTCTAGGGTCGGTTTGTCAAAATTTAAAATTTGTAAACCTAAACCCTACTTTCAATGCCGAAAGAGAATGAGGTCAATTGTAGTACTTTAGGATCGTCCAAGGATTTGAAGGCTAGAATAGTAGAACTTAAGTAAAGGGAATACACTAAGAGTCCTAGTCTAGGTGGGTGATTTAGATGGGGATTTTCACGAGTCTCCACTAAATCTAATGATATTCAAGGTCAAACATAATGGAAATGCATAAAAGAAAGCAATAAGTAAACAAGCAAGTAAGTAAAGCAATAAAAGAGTGAACGTCGATGTAAACAATAAACAATAATTAGAGGATCTTGAGATAATGGTTATGGGTTCGTGGTCAATCTAGTAATGTGATGAACTTTGCTGAGGCTTTATTAGAGGATTGAAGCTATTCTTAGACCAATGATCTCTCTTTTATTTATCAACCCACACTCGTGGTGAAGATCTATTCACTTATACACATTACAAGGCTCAACTCTCATTTGTTTCCTATTTAAACATGTATGTGATAGTGTTCCTTAAGCTCTTCTAGCCATTTAACACCTTGATGTCCCATAGGGAAAAATACTCTCCTAGCTCAAGGTGAAAAACATAGATCTAGTTTTCTCAAGCATTTCATCGAACACTTTCTAGGCGTCAATGAGCAATGAATAAACTTTAATGAACTAAACTAGATCTAGTAAGAATCTATGCCAAAATCTAGACTAATCATCCATCACAACCCTAGATCTAACCCTATCCTACCATATCTCAAAATCCAAGAAAGATCTACTCACTAAGAGTCATGGAAATCCAAAGACATGAGTTTGGTCTTTGAGCTCCCATGTTCTTAGACAAATAGATCTAGAGAAAGAGATGAGAAGTAAATATCCAAATCATTCAAAAGTATCAAGAAGTTATTACAATATTTTAGATCTCAAAATAGATGAAAGAAAAGTAAAGTTAATGACAAGTTTAGCAAAGTTATGTTCTTGGTTTAATAGGAGCCTATTTATACTAGAGGAAGGAGTGTGGGTGCCCTAAAAAGGGTTTCTTCAAGTCAAGGGAGGCTGTTGTTACCCAAATGCTAGCTATTGTCGACCCAAGGTTGCTCACTGTTGACCTCAGGGTCGACAACAAGCCAGAAGTATCTGGAAGACTAGCCAAATGGGCAATGGAACTAGGAAAATACGATGTGATCTTTTGCCCAGCCACTGCAATCAAATCGCAAGTCCTAGCAGTCTTCGTAGAGGAAGAAATCAGAATACAAAAAAGGTGCAGGAAAATGGACACTATACGTAGACGGATCAAGCAATGTGAGAGGAGCAGGGGTAAGCCTCGTGCTTGTATCCCCAAGCGGGGAAGTGGCATCAAGAGCAGCAAGATGCAATTTCAAAGCCACCAATAATAAAGGTGAGTACAAAGTCTTGATCGTCGGACTTGGCTTGGGAAACTATCTGTGCATAGAGAACTTAAAGATTTATAGTAAATCCCAACTGATCGTAAGCCCGGCGCATGGCGATTTTCAATAAAAGACGCGAGCATGGCCAAATACCTAGCCTTAGCCAGAAAGCTCATCGACTCATTTTTAACATGCGAACTTAAGAAAATCCTAGGAAGAAAACTCACATACTGACGCATTGGCCAACCTTGCCTCGGCTCTCAAGACCACATAGCCAATCAACAACCCTTTTCTTGTACTCTGGTAGCCAGCCACCGACGAAGATACATAATCACTCCGAGTCTCCAGTATCAAGGAAACCAGAAATTGGATGAGCACTATTATATCCTACCTTAAGGAAACTGTGTTGCCAAACATAAGAAGCGAATGTCGAAAGATTAAATAGGCAAGCACCGTTACTGCCTGATCTAGGGGAAGCTTTACAGAAGATCCTTCTATGGGCCATACCTCAAATGTGTGGCCCACGAAGACATTGACCTAGTCCTCTGGGAACTACATGAGGGCGAATGTGGGTCCCATTCAAGCGGCAAGAGCATCGCGCTTTGAGCCAAAGGAGGAGATACTATTGGACTACAATGCCCAAGGACACGCTCCGAATTGCCAAACACTGTGATAAATGCCAAAGACACGCTCAAGTCTCTAAACTTCCCCTTGAAAAGCTCAGGTCCATTAACTCAACTAGGCCATTCATAAAATAGGGTATGGATATAGTAGGAAAATTCCCAAAGGCCCCATGCTAGAAAGAATTTCTACTAGTAGTAACAAACTACTTCTCTAAGTTGGTGGGGGCAGAAGCTATGAGCAAAATCACCGATGTTTACATCAAAAGGTTCATCTGAAAGCACGTGGTAACCCGGTTCGGGGTACCACACGAGATTGTAACAGATAATGGCCCACAGTTCACTAGCAAAAACTTCAAGAAGTTCTGCAGAGAATGGGGCATAAAACTGAGCTTCACCAATCCCATGCATCTACAGTCAAACGGTCAGGCCGAATCCACAAATAAAATTGTGGTAAGCCTTATAAAGAAACGCATCGATGAAGCCAAAGGCAACTGGATTGAAGAACTCCAAACAACACTATGGGCCTACTGAACCACGACCAAGAGTAATACAAGCGAGACACCCTTCTCTATGGTCGACGGATAAGAGGCGGTGTCCCTTGCTGAAGTTAGTGTCTTGACAACCAAGAAAAAACTCTCATCCCCAAAGGAAAATGAGTAGCTAATGGCCTTGTCCCTAGATCTTCTGCACAAAAAAGGGAAGCCACAAAAATTGGCAACACCAACAGGAAATAACACGCAACTATAATAAGATAGTCCAGACCAGAACCTTCCAGCAAGGTAAATGGGTACTGAGGTGAGTCTTTGATAACACTAGGGATAAGGCAGCAAGCAAACTAGTGCCTGACTCGGAAGGACCATTTCAAATCATAGAAGTAAGAGGCTAAGGGCATACAAGTTACAAGACACGTATGGAAAAGTACAACCAAACAGTTGGAACACGTTACACCTAAAGTCTTACTTCTTCTAAGGAAAGCCCCTGGTCCAGACGATCGCTTTGCGAAGATATGTTTTCTATTTTTTTCTTTTTTTGAACTTTTTCTCCTTACGCATAATAATTTGTGATTTAATGGCATCCACAAACAAATTTTTCAATAAAATAATTGATTCCTAACAAAGAAAATTAATGAAAGCAAAGGGCAAATATGTTGAACAACTATCTCTCAATATAAGAATAGCAAAACAACATACCCAACGCTAAATATCTTGCTAAAATGAGGGAAAATACCCACAAGAGAGCCACGGAAAATTTCCTACTTCTGCTAAACAGAGAGAAGGACACAAAAGCACCGAGTGCTAAGGAGGAGGCAAAGTGCTTACCCATGTTCGATGGGCCAGATGATAAACGAAATGGTATAACCTGCACAAGGAGTACACAAAACCTTCTTACCCAAGCGTGGGAAGCAGCAGAAAAAATGTCGCACTGCCTCCTTTATTCTAAAAAAAGAATCACGACAGTTTAACCCATAGACTGACACTGGCTTGCTTTAGAAAGCAGAGTTTCAGAAAAAAAAAATAAATAGTGGCCACCTACGTGGGGCAGAATGCAACATAAACTTTTCAGAGCATTGTCCAAGGAAAAATTCTAATGGTTCAAAAAAAATGCGAGGTGGAAATTGGTATGAACTCCAACCCCATGATTCCAAGTCCCTTATAAAAGCTCGAAATTATACTTTAGGCAAGGAGGGTAAAAAGCTAGGCAAAAGCCAGAGGCAAGACGATGCCAATCTACAAAAGCAAGAGGCTAGCTCATAGCTAGAGGCCAGACGGAAAAAAATCAAGAGGCCGAATTACAACTAGAGGCCAAATGATCTTGTAGGATAATTGGAAAATCCGAGCAAGAGACATACATAAGCAGATCGCTAAAATAGGATTCTCAAAACGGGAAGTGTTGATAAAGGTCACGAAGGGCTAAAAGTTAAAGTCTAAAAATAAAAGATTCGAAGGGCAACAAAGGACTAGGGCCTAAAAGAACAAATGAGTTCTGTTATGGGTGATTTTGGTCGGTCTTCGTAGCACTATGGAAGCTGGAGGTCGATGAATGTTTAGCAAAGGTTTTAGGACGTTTTATCTAAGCTTGAAGATCAAAGATGGCAAAAGAGTTGCTCGTTGTATTGATTCTTGGCTTAGGGTTTTCGTGGGTACACGTTTTGCCCTTTAGCTTGGTATTTATACATGTGTTTCATGATTATCCCTCCAAGAATTGGATATATGATGATTATCTGTAGAATATATGCATATTTATCTAAAATACATGTCATTGTCAACTAATTTAAATAGCGAAAATAGAAGAGAAGAGGTGGTCGGGTGGCTTCCGGCTTGCTTCTACGCATTCCCCTGCTTTGAGGTCTTACTGTTGTACTCCATCTAAGTTTAGAGAATTCCCATGACCTAAATTACTCCCAACAGTTTGCCACTTATTGCTCAGGTTTGATCCAAAGCTGTAGAATAACATGTTTTCCAGGTGGCTTAGGCAGGAAGCGAGTAGTTGCTTGGTATTTTTTAGATGTGACTTGCGCCCCCTCTACTTTCCATAAGCGTTTTCCTGCTTCTGGTTCGAGTTTTATCAGATAATGAGTATTTCTACGACGAGAGGTTGCGTCTGAGTCTTTGTCGTCTAGCCTCAGGGCTTTGAATTTTGAACTTTCGTGAGCCGTTTGCACCTTTCAAGGAGGATTATTTTGTTTGAAATATCCCAGCTGTTTGACTTGGTGAAGGGAAGAATTCATAGCCGTTAGCGAAGATTTGCGAAGATTTTAAGAGAGAGAATATAACCGTTACTCTCTCGCGAGATTCGCGCCAATGATTGGACACGTATGGCTCATTTCAATTTCTCCTCTTTCTTCTAAACCTTTTCTTCCTTCTTATTTGGTATTTTCACTTCATCTTATTCCTTTTTTTACTCTAATTCTTGCTTCATCTTCTTCCTTTCTTTGCTAAAACTCTTGATCCCGGAATCCTTACCAAGCTTTCAATCCGCGATTATCAGGTTAGATCGTCTTCTTCCTTTCTCTTTTCGCTTCTTCTAGGATAGATTCTAGGGGTCAATCTTTAGGATTTCATATCAGCCTTAGCTATTAGGTCTTTCTTGCCCCAACTAATCTTAGGGCCCAAGATCGGAATCTTCTTTGAACCTAGATATGACCAGTTCCGGCGATGAGTTCTCTCCGGTGGCCTCATCCTCTGTCTGGGCCCGCGTTCGGAGGAGGCGCTTGATTAGGACTAGTCCTTCTCCTGAGGCTGAGGGGTCTTCCGAGGAGACAGAGATCCCTGAGTCTAACCCGCTTCCTTTGTGCTCCGTCGCAGGTCCGGATCTTATGAAGGTTGGGCCTTTCTCCAATGTGAACTCTGAGATCCTGGAGGAGTGGAGGCAGAACTACTCCATTGGGGAAGGCGTTCAATTGAGGTTGCCTGTGAAGGGTGAAAGGGCTTCTGAATGCCTAGGAGATGAAATAGCCATGTATGAAGGCTATTTCGAGGCTGGAGTCAGGGGTACAGTGCCTGTCCTGGTAAGGAAGGTCTCGGAGCACTTCAACATTTGCCCTTCCCAGTTGAACCCACCGTATTGGAGGATTCTCACTGCCGTCCAAGTCCTTAACGAGTTCCATGGGCTGGATCTCGTTATTGATGAGCTCCTTTACTACTACTATTTCACCCACGTTCTTCTGGGTGAGGGTAGGTATTACTTCCACCCTCGTGTTGGTGCTCCCTTGGTGTTGGAGCTAGAGAGGGAGGAAAGGAAAGGGGCAGCCTACGCAAAGCATGGGTCCCATAAGTTTGTCTTTATGAGAGTCGGGACTTCTCCTGGGTTCTCTACTCTTTGGAGATTCACTGGTAGGCTTATGATGCTTTTGTTTTTGTTGTTCCCAGTTTGGTCATTAACCCTTTTGATCCTTTGCCTTTGCAGGAGCATCTACAGAGAAATCGGAGGTGGGCAAGGAGAAGTCGGAATAAACTTTAGAGATCCCTGCTGAGGAAAGGAGTATCCCATTCCTGTTGAGTGAAGAAGCATTGAGCCAAAGCAACATAAGAGGTTTGCTCCTTATTTTGTACTTCTTTTGTCTATTTACTTCCGGTTGGTTTCTTGACGATCTTTTGTCGTCTTGCAGGAAATATTTCAGGATCCGGGTCTAAGATGCTCGTGGACTTCAAAAGGGCTCAGGCGCCAAGAAAGGCAAAGTTGGCGTTTTGGAGCAAAGCTCCGGAGATGGTGGAGATCTGGGAATCTCCTTCGGTTGGGTCCAAGAGGAAAATAACCCACAAAGCCACCACCTCTAGCAAGAAGCAAAAGGGTCCTCCTGCCAAGCCACAATCCTCCTCTATCGGCGATCTTGATGTCGCCCTGAAGCACTTGCAGGGATCTGTCTTCCCTACGCTTCCTTCTGACCCTTCTACCTCTGGCGATCTGGGCATCTTCGACCAGGTCCAGAAAGGAATTGATCAAGGTAATTGGCTTGCCTTTGGCTTGTGGCTTCTATTTGGCTGTCTCCTTTTGTTTTGGCTAACCTTCTTTCTTTTTGTTGCTCAGTTTTCGGCATCTCTCTTCCATGCCAAGGATCAGATCGCCACTGAGGTGATCGCTGCATGGAAGGCACAGGTGGAGGATTGCCTTGCCAAGCTGAGGGCGGAGAAAGACAAGTGTGTTGGCTTGAAAAAAGAGCTGAGGTAAATGAAGGAGTTGCTCCAGGGGCTGGAGTCAGATAAGGAGAAGGCGGCAGAGAGGGTCCTTAGCTTATCTGAGGAGAGGCGAAGCTGTTGCGCGGTTGTTTAAAGAAAACAGAAGACAACGAAAATTTAAATTTATAAAAGCCCGTTTCCTAACAATCACACAATCCGCAAGTGC
>OVAN01002140.1:0-35305 GCA_900406275.1 Anastatica hierochuntica | reverse complement strand
TATATATATATATATATATATATATATATATATATATATATATATGTCAATTATAATTACCGAAAATATGCAGAATAAAGACATAGGATCGGAACTAGAAGAGGCAAGGTCCTTAACTTTTGTTCTCTTCCGAGATGTGGGCCCATTACGGCCCAAATAACACGTGGAGTCAACGTCACCTTCTATAAATCTAACACGTGGCTCCTATGCTAATTTTCTCCTTTACTGACTCATAGCCACGTGTCCGTTAGCTAACCGGTTCATTTTTTTGACTAACAATTAACGTCCCACTTGACAGTTGTTTATTAGTGTAGTCACTAAATTTTGTTTTATTCAAGATATCTAAAATATATGGTCTATAAATTCTTAAAGTAATTAAAATATTTTTTTAAAAAATCAAACTTTAACTTTGATAAAAAATATTGACAAAAAAACTTTGATAATTTTTTTTGAATAATAAATTTATATCTGGAATAATAATTATACAATTTATATACATTTAATGTCAGAATCTTATATTCACTTTTTTTTAAAAAAATTACACGTAGTTTGTAACTTACTCTATTTTAAATAATATTTACTTTTAATAGTATAAAAAATACCATTCAATAACCATAGAACATCCATTAATTAATTTATATCCCACAAACTAATTTTTATTATTTTCTCCATTTTTAGTTTAAAAAGAGAGTTTTTTTCGTTAAAAACAGTAATTATATTATCTTTTTTTAACTCTCGCAAAATTAAATAATAGTTTCCCTATAAATGTTAGCCAAATTCACCTTTTAATACTCACTTTATTTTTTTTTAATTTTTTTTTCCGGCTTAATACTTACTTTATTTAAAAATCACGGATATTCAATTTTTTTAATCAATTCAGGAAGAAATTAAAATATCATAAATATTTTGGCAGTCCTAATAATATATAGCCATTTAAGAAGTCAATGGCATAATAGTAAATAATTAAGAACATAAACGTTATTATCGTAATTAAACAAAGAGTCTAATAACCTTGTTAACCACGTCTCTCTCTTTCTCTTTGTCTCGCTGGAGAAAATCGAAGTCTATAAATACGAAAGCCCCAATCTCCTTCATTTTCTCCCTTCTTCCTCTCTAAAATTTTTCCCGAGATTCTCGTTTCTTCTCCCTGATTTTTTTAGGGTTTCCGAAATCGAAGATAACAAATTCTCTGCAGATTCGTTTGAAAATCTGCATTTTTTCTGGGTTTCTGCTTTTGTTTGTTCGCAGCTCGTTTGATTCAGGTATAATTTAGGGTTTATTTGTTTGAGATTTCAGAATCTGTTTTAGGTTTTTCTTTTGCCGTGTTCATGAAAGATTTGTCTTTTGTGTGGCGTGTTTATTGAATATTTGTTCTCTTACAGCATTTGTTTCTGCAAGTTATGGAAAAAGTTTCAAACTTTAATGGAATTGAATTGAAACTTGCTCTCTTACAGCATTGTTTCTAAAAATTAGAGAAAAAAGTTTCAAACTTTCTGTAAAATTGATTGAAATTAGTTCAGAATTTGACATAGTAGCTTGTCAAAATCAGGAATAGGTAAAGATTTTTAGAAAGGGTTAAAACATATGACTTTGGTGTTGACTTTGTAATATTCTGCTCTTCTGTGTTTATGAACATCAAAAGAACCATCTTTTTAAAAATAGATTCTTTGTGATATGAATATGAGTGACTCAGATTTTGTTGGATACAGGTTTTGGGGTTGAACCTTTAACGTCTATCTTGAGTGTTTGAAGATTCAGAGATGATAAGGTAATGTAAAGAGTACAGACCAACAACTTACAGTTACTCGAAAGCTTTCGTTTTTTCATGATTCTTACGGTTTTGTGTTTACCTTTCAGTTTTCAGGGAGCCTTCTCTTGTTAATGGACCATTCACCAACAAGCAGTGACAAGAAAACGCTAAAGAGGTGGTTCTTCATTGACAAAACAGTTGGATAAATCAACAAAGTTTGATAACAATTTGTTGGAGAGAGAGTTTTGATGGATTTGAATGTAAAAGAGACGACGCCCTCCCCTGTTCTTACTGACCCTGCACCAGTTAATAAATCAAGACTCGGATCATCTTTCCCTTCAGGGAGATTCATGATGAATTCTAGGAAGAAGATTCCTAAACTCGACGATGTTCGATCCAACGGTTGGTTGGACGCAATGATTTCCTCGTCCCCACCGCGTAAAAGGCTTGTTAAGGATTTTAACATTGAGATTGCTCCTGAAGATGATTTTGCTCAACGGGCCTGGATGGTAATATGATAATCTCGTGGTTTTTCATTCGAAAATGTGTTAGATCTCTCTATTGTTTTCTCATTCCTGATCACTACTTTCCTTATCGAATCTGAACAGCTAAAGTATCCTTCGGCCATTAGCTCATTCGGGGACATTGCAGCTCAAGCAAAGAACAAGAAGATAGCTGTGTTTCTAGATTACGATGGAACACTTTCCCCAATAGTCGATGACCCTGATCGTGCCATCATTTCTGATGGGGTAAGAACTAAATCCCCTTTTGTTTTCGGTCATGTTAATTACGGTCTCTGATCTGAACACAAAAGGCTAAAGATTTCCTCTGATCTCTTTCAGATGCGTACTGCTGTTAAAGATGTCGCCAAGTACTTCCCAACAGCAATAATTAGCGGTAGAAGTCGTGACAAGGTGAAAATTTCGAATCATGATTCGCATATAAGTCGGTTGTGTCTGCACATTCCAACCAAAAGTTCGAAAGGCTAATACAGTTTGACTCCTCTTGCAGGTCTACCAATTGGTAGGACTAACCGAACTCTATTACGCGGGTAGTCACGGGATGGACATTATGTCTCCTGCAAATCTAAATGGGTCCCCTGAAGACCCCAATTGTATAAAGTCTACTGACCAACAGGTTCTAATCATTACTTCGTTTTCTTTAAACATATACGTCGAATAAACCAGCTCTTCCGAGTTCTAATACTTTTTTATGTAACAGGGTGAGGAGGTAAACCTCTTTCAGCCTGCTAGAGAGTTCATACCTGTTATCGAAGAGGTTTATAGAACTCTCGTTGAGATCACTAAATGTATTAAAGGTGCAAAAGTAGAGAACCACAAGTTCTGCGCCTCTGTGCATTACCGTAATGTTGATGAGAAGGACTGGCCAATTGTCGCTCAACGTGTTCATGACCACCTGAAAAAATACCCTCGTTTGCGTCTAACTCACGGGAGAAAGGTACTTACTTGCTTACTTTGTAATAAATATCACTCTGGTCTTTCGCATTCGATCCAAAGCTGACACAGTTGATTACTTGTTGTTGTTAATAATATGATCAGGTTTTAGAGGTTCGTCCCGTGATCGAATGGAACAAAGGAAAAGCAATGGAGTTTCTATTAGAATCTCTCGGATTAAGCAACAATGATGATTTCCTCCCAATCTTTATCGGTGATGATAAGACTGATGAAGATGCATTCAAGGTACTGAGAGAAGGGAACCGAGGATTCGGGATATTGGTATCGTCGGTACCAAAAGAAAGCAATGCATTCTACTCTCTTAGAGACCCCTCTGAGGTAATAATGTGTTATATATAATCATATGTTTGTTATGTTTATACACAAATGTGTGTAATGTTTTTGAGTTTGGTTGATAATGTTGTTGCAGGTGAAGAAGTTTCTAAAGACTTTGGTGAAATGGAGGAAGCTGGAAAATTCTACTTAAAACCATTTTGATGATTGTGTAGGGAAACTCAGAAGCATCTTCTTTCTCCTTCACAGTTTCTAATCTTGTTTTTTTTTAATATCTTAATTAATCATTTTTCCAAATTATCCATATAAGTTGTATTTAAAATCAAAAACTCTTTTTCATTATTCATCTCTAACTGCAAGACTACAATTATATTGCACAAACTTACAGAAAGTGGAGAGACTCTTCACACTCTTCTTGTTATCAATCCAAAATCAGAAGAAGAAAACTTAAGCTAGGGAATTTTAGTTTCTAACTCCAAGACCACAAGTATGTCTCAAAGTAACAGAGTGAATATGGTTCAAATTATATATTATTTTAATGAAATTCTAATTAATAAATAAATTAAAAACATAAGAAAGGAACAAACACTAAATTAAAATACTTTTGAAAATGAAAATTAACAAATTAGAAAATTTAAAGAAAGGAAATTTCTTTTATAATATTATTTAGTTATTATCATAAATAACAATAAGACTAAACCTATATTGTTTTAAAATTCTCAATAATAATGATTTATTATAAAATTAAATAAAAACAGTTTATTTAAAATAAGAAGTAACTAGTTAGTGTAAAAAACAACTTCAAAATGAAAAATTGATTTTTAAAGTAATGAACATCTTCTCTTTATATTTATATATATATATATATATATATAGAATTTGGTATAAGATGTACTCATCTTTTAAAAATAAATTAAAACACTAATGAGAGTAATATTATTTAACAAAACCAATTATTTTATTTTTATGCAATATTTTTAATAAAATTGAAAATTTTGGTTCACTGGAAAAAGTCATATTTTCTATTTTTTAATAGCTAAACAAAAAAGTAATTTTAAGTTATGGATCAACACAAACATTGTTGTTAAAAGCGGATGATTTAGAATTTATGAAGTTAGGAACATAGTTTTTTATGGGTAAAATGTTAAAAGAAACTATAAAAATCATATCTTACACATGTTCCATATATAGATATATGGTTTATCCATTTGAACGCTTTTATATGTATACAATAAATTGTAGTGAGTAAATATGAGTCTATTGGTTGATTCAATCGAAAAAGCTTTGTTGTGCTTTGATATAGGAACAAAGCATTAATTAGATAGACAACATTTTCTTCAGAGGAGAAGTTATAAAAAGAGTTGCGTAAACGTTTTTTTCGTTGTTGATGGATCATTTGACATATTTGTGAAATCATCAGTTAGTTCAATCAGACATGAACAGAAAATCACACAATCAAAGTTCTTGAACCAAATTTAGACCGCATTCTCCAATCTCCCATTTCTTATCTTTCACTTCAAACTCAAAGATTGATTCCCTGCAACTCACCTTTTGTTCGATCTCGAACGTGTAGAGATGCTCGTCTAATAGTGGAAAACGTTGCGAATGTATTCCCGATCTATGCCTTAAACTGGTACCGTTCTGTTTATCCTTGATGCAATAATATACATCCAACTTCTTCCTATCACCAACCTCGACGTCACCCTTATTAACCAGCAAGACACAAGCCTTAAAACCCATCAATGGTATGGGCTGATGTATATCCATGTCATTGCATTTCGTTGACAGGGAACTCTCGGTGGCCTGCCAAAGAAAGTACATGGGCATTTGTTCACCAGGTAAGAGCGCAAATTTACAAGTCCTTATGATAAGCTCTCTTGCTTCTTGATTCAGTTTGAAGCAATTAGCAAAATTGGCACCAACGTCCTTTCTATTGTGAAAAGAAGAATCTAGCCTCTCTAAAGACTCACAATTTTCTGCTTTTATGTATCGTAAGGAGTCCGGAAGCTGCGGGAGTGAAACTAGTTTTGTGCATCCAGTGATTACAAGTTTACGCAGACGAGATATTTCCTTGATCCATGAAGCAAGTTCTCGTATTCTTTGATCAGACAAACAGAGCACCGTGATGAGATCAAAAGCATTCCGGGATTTCCCAAGCTTTTCACTGTATGGCATAGCCAAGTGATGAAGATGAGACCATGACATGATCGATGAAGGAATATCTTCTATTGCAGTTCCATTGAGCTTGAGACGTTCAATGTTTGTGGAAATCTCAGGAAATGTTTTCAACAATGGACAATCAGCAAGATCAAGTTCTCTGAGAGATTTCATGTTGATATTGATCGGAAGAGATTCTAGCTTTGTGCAACCTTTCAAAGTCAACCTTTGCAACTTATGAAGGTTTCCAATAGAAGATGGGAGCTCCACAATGCTTGAGCAACCACTGAGATCCAACTTCCTTATATTTTGCAAAGGAGAATTTAGTCTCACTAGGGACTCACAGTTTTTTGCTTCTAAGGTTTCTAAGGAATCTGGAAGCTGCAGGAGTGAAACTAGATTTGTGCATCCACTGATTACAAGTTTACGTAGACGAGACATTTCTTTGATCCATGGAGCAAGTTCTCGTATTCTTTGATCGCACACGTAAACCTCCGTGATGAGGTCAAAAGCATGCTGAGATTTCGCAAGTTTTTCACTGTATGACACTGCAAAGTGATAAAGATGAGACCATGACCTGATTGATGAAGGAATTTCTTCTATTGATGTCCCATTGAGCTTGAGACGTTGAATGTTTGCAGAAATCTCGGGAAATGTTTTCAACAACGAGCAATCAGCGAGATCAAGTATTCTTAGAGATTTCATGTTGATATTGATCGGAAGGGCTTCTATCTTTGAGCAACCTTTCAAGATCAACAACGACAACTTATGAAGGTTTCCAATAGAAGATGGGAGCTCCACCAGGTTTGTGCAGTCACTGAGATCCAATTCTGTGAGATTAGTAGCATTCCCGATAAAAGATGGAAGTTCCACTAAACTTGAGCATCCATTAAGATTCAGTTTCTTGAGATTAGTAGCATTCCCAATTGAAGACGGGAGCTCCACTAAACTTGAGCAACGACTGAGAAACAATTCATTGAGATTAGTAGCATTCCCAATAGATGATGGCAACTCCACCAAATTTGAGCAACCACTGAGATCCAATTTCCAGAGATTAGTGGCAGTTGAGAGATCAGGAACCTCCTTCAGATTTTCAGAATCCCTCAGATACATCCGCTTGAGATTTGTAATTGTCTATACAAATAGAAAAGGCATTAATACACTTACTAATTAAATGCATTTTCAGTTATTTGAGATTTTGTTCAAGAAAAATTGGTATGGTTCACTTTTCTTCTCAAGTATACATTTTCACCAATAAGAAATATAAAAGATAAAGTTTGAAAAGAAAACATACTTTACTTCCTTCCCATAGTTTCTCAAGCTTGCTTTGAGGCATGTATATTTCCACGAGGAACTCCGGATTAAAATTTGAAGGCAAATATGCCATTGGGAAACCATCCCAATCGAGTAATCTAAGTGTTCGAGGTAGATATTTTAAACTTTGTGGCAAGTGCGCTCTTGGGTGAGCATCACCGATCCTTAAGAATTGGAGATTACTCATTTTTTCAAAGGCTTTGTCATTTTTATATAACCCATCCTCGATCTCAGAATATTCGCAATCTATGCCTACGACATTTATACTACCCTGAAAAAACAACCCAAAGTCACATAAGTAATCATGTTAGTTATAAAGATCTTATACTAATGAGTTATTATGGAGTGAAACATACCGGTGAGTAGTTACTCAATACTTGGCATGTTTCTTTACCATCAACCAAAAACTGCCGTTGCCCAGGGTTATGAATTGATTGTTTACGAACAATTTCTCTACCCAAACGTGCTAGCAAATTATGCATCCTTATCCATCCATGGTCGATAGATATGAGAGATTTATCGGCTAGAACATTAAGACCATATCTCACATTAGAAAAATTCTCTGCTAGAAATTCTTCTACTCTTCCAATCCATTCGTCGTTGAAGAAACATGCTATATAGATAAATAAATCTTTATCTTCGTCACATAAAGCATCGTAACTGAACTTCAAAATGCTTTCCATTTCTCCATTAAGACTAGTCCATAACCTTGGTAGTTCCATTTCCCACTCATGTTTGGACATTCCTCGGAAATGAGATCCCATAACCCTTAGTCCAAGAGGGAGGTTACCGACATGTCGTGTAATTTCCCTAGCAAGACTCTCAAAGCCATAATACGGTGACTTTTGACCAAAAGCATACATACAAAAGATTTTAAGAGCCTTACCATCAGATGGGAAACCCACCTCATGTATATGGTTAATCCCATGTCTTTGCAAAACTCTTTTATCTTGCGTTGTCATGACAATCCGACTTCCAGGACCAAACCACCGAGCTTCTTTCGCCAGTGCATCGAGTTGCATCGCATGGTCCACATCATCAAGAACGACAAGCACTCTTTTGTCTTTTAATCTGTGTTTCGCAACATCCAAATGATGAACCTTGATATCCTGCTGGTTGATTATTTGAGATAACATATCTGTTTGTAGTTGAAGTTGTGCGCTGTATGCATCATGATAAGGTATTGGATAGCGTCTTTTGATATTCTCCATGAAGACACTAAGCTGGAACATATGAGAGTATTCTCCAAATAATACTCTGGCGATGGTGCTCTTACCAATCCCAGAAGGACCCCAAATCCCTATCATCCTCACTTCATCAGAGTCGAGGCATAATAATTGTTCCATATTTTTCATATCCGCTCTCATCCCAACAAAACCGTCAAAAACACTTGATGGCGCAACGTTTAGCAGCTCTGCTGAAACATCAGTGACGATTTTTTCGATCATGGCCGCTTCATTATCCCTTACAAGAGGAAAGGTTTAAACATCAATGGCAATTTCTATATACTATCATCTATACTGATATTTATATATTGTAAACTATAACAAAGAGCACAAGAAGAAATCAAGAGGACGAAACCAGTTGATTGAATGATAACCAACGATTGTAGCTACTTCCTTGAGAGCTTGTCTCCATCTCTCAGTTTCTTCTTTTCTTCTACCCGCACAAGTCTTTCTGAAAGCCTTCCCGAAATCTCCGGTCAGGTTCTTTATATCAGAAGGATTCACTTCATAGAAAATGGGCAACACAATTTGTTCCAACTCTTCCTTGCACTTCATAATCTCAACCAATTCGTCAAGACACCATTTTGAAGAAGCGTAGTTCTTGGAGAGCAAGACGATGGCGATCTTTGATCCTCTAATGGCACTTTTGAGTTCAGGACAAAGGGATTCCCCTCTCTTGATCTCATTATCAATGAAGTTTGTGATTCCTTTCCTTTGAAACTCTTTCTGAATATGACTTATAAAGTTCTTACGGACATCTTCTCCGCGGAAGCTCGGAAAGACATCGTATGTCCAATTGTGAGGCAAAGAAGACGAAGGAACCGATGATGAAGGAGGAGAAGAAGAAGAAGAAGGAGAAGAATCGGATTCTTTGTTTTCTTGATGGGATTTAAATATTTTAAAGACGACGAAGAAGCTTATTGCAGCAGCAACAGTACTGGTAAATAAAACAGAAGAATCCATTGATGTGTGGTCAGAGAGATACAGATCTATGGAGAAAGAAGGGAGACTAAGAAGCTCTTTGCATAGTTGAAGAAAGTGATATCAAAAAAAAAAGACATTGACTGACTGTGAAAGTTGATGGAATGAAGCTTCTTAGAAATTTGAAATCTGACTTAAACCGATTTTGTATTTACTTTCAAAAACATATGAACCGAGATTAAACCGATTTAAACCGAAATCAAACCGAAAACCAATCAAAAGTCAAAAGCTTGAAGCAGAGAGGAGGAGATAGCAAAATCGAATTTCGCTAACTGTTTCATCGTCTCCTCTATTATTGGATTCTGCAGAAACTCACAAACCTATTGATCGGAGAAAGTTTGAATCTTAAGATGACAGGAGTATTCGAGAATCTCGCTGATATCTACTTAGATGCACGACCTTCTTATCCTTCCGATTGGTACTCTAAGCTCGCCGCTCTCTCTCACCGTCACAATCTCGCCTGGGACGCCGGCACCGGCAACGGCCAAGCTGCCACCGGCGTCTGTTTTTGATCTCTCTCGTTCACCTTCTTTTACATTTCTCCGATCTGATCATTTTTTTTCTGAAGATTTTTTTTTTCCAGATCGCGGAGCATTACGACAGAGTCGTCGCGACGGATGTCAGTGAAAAGATGTTGAATCTAGCGAAGCCGCATCCGAAAGTGACTTATCATCACACGCCGTCGTCGATGACGGATGATGAGATGGTGGATCTGATCGGAGGAGGAGAGAATTCCGTTGATCTGATTACGGTAGCCACCGCCGTACACTGGTTCGATCTACCGAGATTCTACGCGATCGCGACTCGTCTCCTCCGTAAACCTGGAGGAATCATCGCCGTATGGAGCTACAACACCACCAACATGGTGGTGTTTCCCGAGTTCGACTCGGTGATGACTCGGTTCAACGCTAAAACGTTGCCGTTTTGTAAATTCCCACAGAGTCAGTACTTTATCGACGGATACAAAACGTTGCCGTTTCCGTTTGAGAGCGTGGGCTTGGGCTCAGAAGGAAAGCCCATGGAGCTGGAGATGAAGAGAACGGTGTCGTTTGAAGGATTCTTGCGTATGCTTAGATCCTGGTCTCACGTTGGGGCAGCTAAGGAGAAAGGAGTCGACTTGTTGTCGGATGATGTAGTGAAAGAGCTCGAGACGGCTTGGGGCGGACCCAAGCTGGTCCGCACCATCGTCTACAAGACGTTCATGCTCGCGGGAACCGTTAGAAACTAGCTTATTACGGCTACAATTTGTTAGGAACATTTGAAATGTGATTGTTAAAGTTATAAAGTATGTAATAAAACGGACGTATCCGTAAAGTATATGCAATGTATTATAATTTTCTATAACATTTAGTGATGCCAAATTACAGAAGCTTAGGAGACTAGTAACACTAGCATTGATGATGAGTTCGCGGAGATTACTGACTAGCGGCATCATATGCACATACCGAGGCTCGATCAGGATCATCAAGCTGAGATAAGAGAATACAACATTGGAACGCACTTCGGTTGTTGATGATATGGTCGAGACCAAGTGTTCTGATGCAATGTCCCAGTCGGAATGTGCTAAGAGCATGGTCTCTTAGGGTGGGGTTCTTAAGGTCGGTTAAGAGACGTTCTCTTAGATTTTGACTATAAGAACTAAGAGACCGTCTCTTAACCGACCTTAAAAATCCCACCCTAAGTGACTCGCATTAATCATGCTCTAAGAGGACACATGGGTTGAGCCATAGGTTGGGCCGAGGCAAAGCTCAAGAAGGCGAGGTTGATGGTGAAATAGAGAGCCATGATCTTCGTTATGTTCTTTGATGCCATGTCGTGAAAAAATGCTAAATGATAAGATTTTGATGATTGTAGTTGTGGAGAGATAAAAAAAAAAGAGGAGAGTTAGTTATATAGTAATGGAACAGCCGAACAAGTGAAACACCATCGAGGTTTCATTTTATTTCAAACATAGGGATATAAAATACACAAAATACTTTAAGAAACAACATATATAATCTGCATTATGAACCGATACTACGGAACTTGTCTGCTTATATTTTAGTTATCTTAGCATATATATATAGATAAGATTCTGCATGTTGTATTACTTATTTAGGGGCAGTTGGAACCAGCAGATAGTCCTGGTCGACGACAGGCCGTGGAGAGCGCTTTAATTCTCGCACCGACGTCGACTATGCCAGGAGAACTTAACCTAACGGCTGCGCAGAGACATATAGACGCATCAATATCAACCGAGGATATGGCAGCACAACATGAGGCCGCGGTTGGTCCGTTGATGAGGCTAACTTCTAGGGAAAGTACCTTGGCGCAAATCCGCAGGTCAACCGGGCTAAGAGGACACGCAGGTTGGGCGGAGGAGAAGCTTAAGAAGACGAGGTTGAAGGCGAGGAAGAGAGCAATGATTTTCATCATGTTCTTGGAAGCCATATATCGCGAAAATTGCTAAAGAAGATTTTGATGATTGTAGTTGGAGAAAGATGAGGAAGTGTGAGTGATTAGTATGGGAGGATGAAAGCTTTTATTTATAGTGTTTAAAGGTTGAGTTGGTTATAGTTGAATGTTACTATATGAGTTCTCTAAAGAATTGTTAATTGAAGCAATTAATGTTCTTAATATTAATGTAATGTAGTATAGCTTTGAATTTTTTTTTAAAGTTAGGCAGAATGTAATAAATAACACATAAACTTAATTTAGTGAATTCCTTATAATTTTTTTTTTGGGTTTAACAAATGATGGCAATAGAGTTGTAGCTTGAGTCATTCTAGAGAAAAAAAGTTTGGCAAGTAAAGTTGACATCTCGTAATAGAGTAATAGAGAAAAAGATATTACAGTAATGAAATGCATAAATTTCGATCTTATATTAACATATGACATTTTTAGCCCAAAATAAACAGAAAATATATAAGATATTGTATATTATCATTTACTAATAACAACTTTTTTCGGGTCTAAAATCTTAAATTTGGTAAATACACAGAAATAAAGATGTTATATTAATACCATATCGATAAACATCTATTTAAAATCAAACTGTTCACTGAAAACATAGATAAAAAATACTGAGACTCGTTTGGTTCAGTGGCAAAGACTCTGGGGCTGAGTACTGAGACTTGTTTACTCAGCCCCAGGGTCTTGCCCACTCCACTAAATCGCGATGCTCCGCGTCGTCAGGGCCGGTCCAACGAAAGTCATGGCCCTAATCAAAAATTATATATTACTAATCATTTTATTAGTACATTATTTTAAATTTCAAAGCATAATAATTGCATACATTTGAAAATATATTAAACATTTCTAAATAAAATTTCTTTTAATAAAATGAATTTTTGTGGCCCTATAAATGTATCATTATCATAAAAAAAATTATCGGTGACCCTAAAAAATGTTCAAAATATCGGTGGCCCTAATCGGTGGCTTATCCGGCTTACGCTCAAGACCGGGCCTGCGCGTCGTAAGATTTGACTATGGATCGGACCTTCGATCCATCCGTGTCAAAAAATAAAAACATAGATAAAAAATGTTATTCAAGGTTTCTAAAAACACCAATTTATAACAGTGTTTACGTTCACTTTCATACAAAAACAAGCTATAATTTTTTGTCTCAATTAACTTTTATTCTACTTGAGAGAATTGAGATCCTCTCTAACAAGTGTGTTAACAACATGAAAAGTGTCTTGATATGTAATTGGAATCAAAATAAGCAGAAATAATACAAGTTGCATAGTTAAAAGATTTAGGAGTCCATGTAATTAGAGTGAAAGTGAAGCCCACCTCTAAGCCTAACATCAAGAGGTTTGGTAATGGAACAAACCATCATCGTAGTGAAGATCTTAAGTCTATAAATATCCAAAACCTTATTTCATTTCAATTCATCCGTACAAGTAGTACTCCTTTGAGGAAATATATCACCATGAAGAACATGGATCCAAAATGTTCTAGAAAAGCCTTAGCTCTCTTCTTTGCACTCACCATCCTCCTCCTAGGGCACAATGAAGCCAATGGCCAGCCTGGTCCCCGCCCTCGTCCACCACCTACTCCAAGAATTCCACCACCTTCTCCACCACGGGCACCACCTATGTTCCCACCAAGGAGTCCACCAATGTCTCCTCCTTGTACACCACCAGTTCCTCCTCCAAAGACTCCACCAACTGCTCCTCCACGGACGCCACCAATGCTTCCACCCAAAACGCCCCCAACCTCTCCTCCGCGTGTACCACCATCATCTCCCCCGCGAGCACCACCTGTATCCCCACCAAAGATTCCACCAAAGTCTCCACCACGGGCACCACCTATGTTCCCACCAAGGAGCCCACCAACGCCGCCTCCTCGTACACCACCAGTTCCTCCTCCAAAGACTCCACCAACTGTTCCTCCACGGACGCCACCAATGCTTCCACCCAAAATACCCCCAACCTCTCCTCCGGGTGTACCACCATCCTCTCCTCCACGAGCACCACCAATATCCCCACCAAGGATTCCACCAAAGTCTCCACCACGGGCACCACCTATGTTCCCACCAAGGAATCCACCAATGCCATCTCCCCGTACACCACCAGTTCCTCCTCCAAGGACTCCACCAACCGCTCCTCCACGAACACCACCAATGCTTCCTCCTAAAATACCCCCAACCTCTCCTCCGCGAGCACCACTGGTATCCCCACCAAGGATTCCACCAACTTCTCCTCCACGTGCACCATCAATTCCTCCACCGAGAAGTCCACCATCACCTCCTCCTCGTGCACCACCATTGCCTCCTCCAAGAACTCCACCAACACTTCCTCCCCGCGCACCACCAGTATCTCCACCAAGGAGTCCACCAACTCCTCCTCCACGAACACCACCATCGCCACCTCCAAGAACTCCACCAACACGTCCCCCTAGTAGGCCTCCAGTACTTCCACCGAGAAGTCCACCAACACCTCCACCAAGAACTCCACCAACTTCTCCTCCTCGGTCACCACCATTGCCTCCTCCAAAAGCTCCACCAACACTTCCTCCACTACCTCCACCAATGCCTCCTCCTCGTACACCTCCAACTTCTCCTCCTCGCGCACCACCAATGTCTCCTCCACGAACACCACCAGTACCACTGCCAAGAACTCCACCACCACCACCACCACCACCACCTCCCCCGCGTGGCATATGCCCCAAGAGTAATTTCCAACTACAAATATGTAGCAACATCATTAACATTTTGCAATTCATAGGACATGAAAAGGTGCAGCCATGTTGTTATGCCATCCGTGATCTGTCTGATGCCGAGGCACATGCTTGCATGTGTCAATCATTGAGAACACTATTTCCCATTCGCTCTCCTAATATCATCAAAGACCTCTTTACCAAGTGTGGTCGTAGTCCTACGACATACACTTGTCCATGATCATTTCCTTTACCTACACTAAACTAAAAACATACTTACTACACATAATATTTTACTCTCCTATTTTCTTTTAAGTTTCTATATACAACAAAATAAAGTCTTTGTATACACTTTATATTACAATAAAGAAATAAAACGTCAATAAAGTTTGTTTGAGGTTTCTCTATTGTGTCTCTATTTTTGTTTTCTAATCACACTTAACAATTTGAGATACATGTAAACATAATCTTACGTAAGACGATGATTCAAGCTCTAGTGAAAGATATAGAATACATTGAAGAACACGAGTGATAATCAAATGATGAACACCAAGAGTTAAAAGATTTTAAATTGAAACCATAAAATAGGAAAGAAGAGAGTTACTTTTCTTCATGACATTATACAAATTTGTATGAATCTCTATTTACATAGGATTTGGACTTGAGCTTCTTGTGACACATTGATGGGCTTTAGTCTTGTGTATGTTCTACTAATACATAGGTAAGTTCAAACAAAATCATATATTATATCCGTGATAATAAACGGTAGATATTGAAACGATCATGAATCTAGATGATAAAAACACGAACAGAGATGTATTTTCGATCTAACTAGACTTCATAATTTGATATTTTGTGGAGTGGATGACACACAAACAAAAAAATGAAGTGTAAGAAAATAAACGGAATACATGAATATTCGATTTGAAGTTGATAATATAAAGTGTTAGACGATAAAAGGAAACAAATCACATACATTCATGATCTTAGTTTTAAACCATTATGAACAAAAAGAATAAAAAAGGCTAAAAAATGCTTGAATTATTATAGAATTTTGGGTAAGAATCTTGAATCCTAATTAAAAACTCATTGAAATTCAAACAAGAGATTTTGTGGCGTAAAGTTGTACGTAAGAGAGAGAAATAATCAAATAAATATTTGCCTAATTTCTAAAGCCTCATCTAATTAGAAAAAGTTAGTGTAGGCAAATAGTATTAAATGATAACCATATAATTTATAATTTTTAAGGCACCTCATGGCTCTATAAATACTCACACACAACCTAACAACAAGCATCCACAACTTTCATATCCACAAAATAAAACATGCCCCCCAAGAACTCAACCACCATTTCCTCTATCATCATCCTCCTCCTCATCCTCATGAGCCTCGCCGAAGCTGACCTTTTTGGCTCGCCTCCACCGGCCAACAACTTTGGCTCATGCCCTAACAACCCACTGCAAATAAAAGCATGTGTTAATGTCCTTAACCTAACCAATGTTACAGTTGGAGACCCTAGAGCACAAACGTGTTGCAGTGCCATCAAAGGCCTCACTAGTGTTTCAATATCCGATTGTGTTTGCTATCTCCTCAAGCACTTCCCTTTGCTTTTCGCTACCGATGAGGCCGTCAGAAGAATCTTTTTTGTTTGCAATATGAAACTTCCGATTGGTTTTCAGTGTCCACCGCCACCAACAGCAGTTACCCCTTAACTCCCCTAGCTAAAGAACCCTATATCAAGTGTACTACAAGTATCGTTTGCTTATAATGTTTTGCAGTGTTCTCCATGTGTGTTTTCGTTATGACTAATAATTGTGAGGAAAGTATCTATTAATGTGCACAATTAATAATAATAATAATAATAATAATTGAATTAAGTGTATTTTACTTCTGTCTCACTCTCACATATCATTTGTCAAAAGACAAAGCCAACTGCGAATATGACCTAATCGTATATACATGATTACATTCGCACATAACACATTATTTTAGTTTCTTTAGTATTCCTTAACTGTTAGTTCAAAATATAGTAACTAAACTTCTAAGTAAATAATACCCTTAATGTTAATAATAAAAAATAATCGTAAAAAGACAGTTTTTACACATATTAAGAAAACTGTTAAAATGTCTTACGTGCCTTTTATTAACAAAATCTCTCACCAATTAATACATCGAAATAGTGAGGTTAAAACCGGAATTTCAGTTATAGATTTACATGGAAAATATAAAGGACACTGTGAAACAAAATTAAAACCTCGAAATGACATTTTTTAAGAAACGAAATGAGTAGTATATTTACAAAAAATGTACCCAATAATCATCTCACACATATACATAATAAGTAATTAATATTACTGACTAGAATTTAGAAAGGACATGGACATATTTCTATCCGATATAGATGAATTATGATCAGAAAGTAGGCTATTCCATACTGTGAATTTATGAATATTGAATAATGCACAAGTGGTAAAGCCACTTGCCTAAATGCTCTTGGCATGGTGTTTAGTTTTTTATTTTCATAAAGCAATAATGAAAACAAGCAATTCACATTATATAATTTCATAAATTATATGCATGCGTGGTCCATGAAATAAATTATAAGATAACCCGATTTGTAAGGATGTTTTGAATTATGTTTATACAATCTTTATACAACCCAACAGACTTAACCAGTCCTAATCTATTTGATGAAAATTTGATATGAAAGTAAAAAGTTTTAGAAATTTAAAATGGAAATAAATGTTATTTATATACTTTTCAAGTCTTTTTCTAATGATTAATTATATTGTTTTTACTTATTACCTATATGAGTGTAAACTCTTCATTATATATTGAACATATTGAATATATAGGCTGGCTCATTGTAGAGTGTGGCTGCGAGGGTAAATTAGAGTGGCCCTATCCCCCAACCCCAACATGTCAACCCTTTTTGTAATAGCATTTCTTTTTTCCTTTTTTGGTAAACTCTAATACCATACTTCTCAGCTTCTCTCTCGGATGCGGATCCACCCTGTCGACCAGGACTGCTGCTTCGAGAGATTTTTTAAAGAGTTGATTTACTGTCTATGCAAACCAACATACATGCGATATATCTCGTGTTTTAACCTCACTCGCACGATCCTAATATTGTTCCATTACAAGTATGCTTAACTGTAGAATTCTATCAATATTGAAAAGATAAGTGTACTTTGGTGTTAACCAAATCAATTTTTTTAAACTTTCCTCAACACCACCTTATCTCTATAAAACGGAATTTTACAAAAGGATATATAATTTTGGATGGAACACTTGTAATGTAACAAATTATAGAACCAAGTTTCTTCTATCAATAGCTTCACAATAAAAATAAAGACCTTGACGTCCACATAATTAAAGTCAAAACTCCACAAACCTTTAAACTTATTCAATTGGTCATAAAGGCGCAATAGACATTGATTGTAGTTGAAATGTAGAGTCAACTCTTATTAGTGATGTACACATCTTCATATACTCGTATCTAAATGTAATGTCTGTTAAAATGAGACGAGATTATATGGAATCAAAAGTAAAACGTGAAAATTAGTCCATGCAAATACTATATAACAAGTCATAATGTACAAATCTATATAAGAAATGAGTATATCTTTTGTGTATAACGATGTAATCTTATAGTTTGACAAATACACTAACTAAACTGAGAGTTTGAGATACTAAACCAAACCAAATTTAATAACCAACAAAACCGATACATATATTAAACAGACAAAACAAGATATACTTTAGATATAATATAACAACTTTATACTTAGTTCGAAACTCTTATGTCTCACTCTTACCAGCTAATACCTTAAGGCCATGCAATGACCCAAAGTATCTAAACCATAGTAAAGATCTCTATAGGCCCAGCCCAATACACAAAATGGATATTTTCAGATTTGGAAAATCTCACTAGCATCATGCATTATCAAGGTTCAAAAAAAAATTTAAATTTTTGAAAAAAAAGAAATTATATTTTTAATTGTAAAATCAAGTATTCAAAGGATATTACTGAATATAATAATTTTTAAGGGTTTAAAGATTTTAATTTTAAATTTAGTATTTTATATTTAAATTTTAATTTTAAAAATTTAAGGTATATTCTTAGTTCTAATGGTTCAAATTTTAAGTTTAGTTTTAAGACATTTTTGTTAAAAAATAATTTATAATAGTATTTTTAGAAAAAACATTTATTTTATTGGTATTTTTATGCAAATTAAGTTTTTTGCCTTTTGAAAATTACCTTATCATGAATTGTATGTTTGAAAATGCATATTAATATATTTCACATTATCCTAAAAAAAAAATATTATCTCTCTGTCTAAAAAGCGTCTCCTCTCAGTCACCTACTCACCACTTTTCTTTCATCATTTTCCCGAGAAAATAATAATCTCAAGCTCTGAGAGAGTAAAGCGATAAAATGGCGAATATTCCGATGGATATCATCACCGACTTATTCCTCCGTCTTCCGGCGACGACCCTTGTTCGATTTCGCGTCCTCTCTAAACCTTGCTTCTCTCTAATCGACAGTCCCGATTTCATCGCATCTCATCTCAATCACACACTCCAAACCGGAGATCATCTCATGATCTTGCTCCGAGGACCTCGTCTTCTCTGCACGGTGGATCTAAACTCACCGGATCAAGTCTCCGACGTTGAGCATCCGTTGAAAGCCGGTGGATTAACGGAGGTTTTCGGCTCCTGCAACGGCTTAATCGGATTATCGAATTCGCCGACGGATATGGCGATCTATAATCCGTCGACACGGCAAATCCACCGGTTACCGGCGGAGCAAGTTGATTTTCCGGAAGGTTCAACGACTCGTGGGTATGTGTTTTATGGATTAGGTTACGATTCTGTGAACGAAGATTACAAAGTTGTGAGAATGGTTCAGTGTAAAGGAGGAGCATCATCTTCTGATGAGTTGATCTTTGGGTTTCCTTATGAAATCAAAGTTTTTAGCTTGAAGAGAAACTCATGGAAGAGAATCAAAAGAGTTCTTCCTGCGATTCAGCTACTGTTTTACTTCTATTATCATCTCTTGTATCGTCGTGGATATGGTGTTTTAGCTAGCAATTGTCTTCATTGGGTTTTGCCTCGAAGACCTGGACTTCTTGCTTTTAACTCAATCATAAGCTTTGATCTTGTCTCTGAGGAGTTTGGTATACTTGGTTTCCCGGAGATTCTTGCTCACGAAAATATCGATATAGGCGTGTTAGATGGTTGTCTTTGTTTGATGTGTAACCATGAGTTTAGCTATGTTGATGTTTGGATCATGAGGGAGTATAAAGTTCAAGAATCTTGGACTAAGTTGTTTAGAGTTCCGAAACCGAAGAGTGTTGAGTCGTTTGACTTCATGAGACCTCTGCTTTATTCCAAAGACAGGGACAAGGTTTTGCTGGAGATAAATAACGCAAAGCTCGTGTGGTTTGATTTGACGAGTAAGAGGTTTAGAACGATTAGGATAAAGGATTGTGATAGTTCATATAGCGCAGAATTGCTTGTGAGTAGCCTTGTTTTGGGATGTAAAGGAGATCCTAGTGAAGCTAAGCGCCGGAGAGAACGCATAGCTCGAGAAGAAGAAATGATGCGGAAGAGTAACAAAAGGTGATGTCTTGATGAAAATTTTAGGATATGGATAAGATAGTAAGACTTAGTTATCATCATTTTTCCGATATGTTCGTGTTGCGAATAGTAAAAATGTATAAACGTATGGTCAAACATCTTATATATGTTACATCTATCTTCAGGGATGATTTTCTATCCAAGGGATTCAAGCTGGTGTTATGAGTAAAGCAACCGAACTCAGATGCCAAATCCTGATATCGGTCCGTGTAATCTGACTGTTTTAACTGATTTGGTCGTTGAAATTTTTCATGGTAACATCCTGTCGATGCAAATCCTGATCTTGTTTCGGTTTTTCAGGTGCAGGCGAAGGCGGAAAGGAATCGGGTTTAAGCAACTTCATCCAAATACCATATGAGGTCTTAGTATACTACTAACATACTTAACCTTATGTATGTGTATATTTCTTAAGATAACATATGTACTATTTCTATATGTAGTTGAATGTATACATATCAAATGAATACTACATATGATGTATGTTGAATCCTTTCCTCATTTGTGCAAATGAGTTCGGAAGAATTGAAAAACTGATACAGAGCTCTATGATATCGAAGAATATTCTTATCTTCCGACATTTGTTGTGTTCTGTAATAGCTTTGCTTTGGCCAACGAATTGAAAGAAGTGAAACATTCATTGATTCGTTTCTTCCACATTTGTTTTACTCGAATTTGATCCTTCTTCTTGGCAAATTTTTTTTATAAAGTAATGTAAATGTAATCAGCAAAACCAAATCCAATTTTGTAAACGATGGCATCCTCTTGTATGTTTATTACTCAAACGGTTGTTCGGTCCAAGATATATTCAGGGATTAAAAGCTTTAGCTCATTCTCTTGCGCGTTAGCCGCAACTCGCAGTGGTGCTGTCTATCCGAGGCTTCATTTGGGCCGATCACACTCTACTCGAACTACTTCGAAGCATAGCATAAGGGCAAGAAAACCAGAATCAGAATGGGTAGAGAAAGAAGATGAGGACTCGGAAAAGAATGAGAAAGAGAACAAGAGGGAAGATTATCAGCCGGAGGAGAGGGTTCTAAAACTATACAACGATATCAAGGACCGAAAAATCGACGGAATTTCGGAAGTTATTGAGAAAGAGGACCAGAAGGAAGAGTATCGACCGGAGGAAACGGTTTTAAAACTATACAACGATATCAAGGACCGAAACATCGATGGAATATCAGAAGTTATTGGAGATGAATGCCAATTCTTCTGCAATTTTTCGTCAACTTATCGACTCTTACAAGGCAAGAAGGTAAAGCATATTGCTACTCTATTAACTTTTCTTAGACAAATCTTTGTTTTCATAGATCTACCGCAAGCTATAAGAGTAGTATTGATCTTTTTGATCCGCAGCAAGTAATGGCTTTCTTCTACTGGTTAATGACAAAGCTGGGAAAGAGTATCAAGATTGTTGTTAAACCAACGTCTAAAGATGGCATGACCGTTGGTGTTCAATGGCAACTCGGTTAGTCTCCTCAACCCAAAATCCTAATGAACCGGTCCTATTTCATTCGGTAAATAACAGAATCGTCGAAACCTTCACATGCTACAAGTCTTCCATATCACTAGACTAAACCTAACCGAATCTGACTTATGTTACTGTTCTTAAAGTGGTTTTACCTGTAATTTGCAGAATGGGAGAAGCCACAAATCCAATTGGGGAGGGGATTTAGTTTTCACATTTGCCATATCTACCAGGGGAGGCTGTTGATAAAGTTGGTAACCTTTTCGGTCTGAACTTGCTTCATTCAGCCACGGTTTCCACTCCGACAATAATCCGTGACCATCTATAAACCATTACTATGCAGGAATGTGGAGATGTTCATGGAGCCAATCTTTCACATGGAGCCTCTAAGACTAGTGAGCCTGATCGATATTAATCTCAGACTCGCACACATGTCATGTTCATAAGATTTATGTGAGAGACTTACCTTTGGTTCAACATTTTTCTTCTGATGCAGAGAACTATGGCGTTTGCAGTGAGCTTGGCTGAGAAGATAGTCACTTTCTTGAGACCATTAGAGAACATAAGGAGACAAGCAATGATTCTGCTGCTACTTGCTCTTCTCCTTCTTGCTGTAGCCGCTTTCTACTTTACCCGACCGGGATTCTAATAACACAGAAAATAACATGGAAGATAATAGAAATAAAAACAATAGATGATAAGATTTTTTGCTCTCAGTGCAAATTATTTCCAAGCCGGGAAACATAGTTAACACATTGGTTTTTTACACCTAAACATTCAAGGGTAAATAGGGTTAAATACAAAACAACTGCCCCTTTAACCCGTAAAACTAGAGTTTCATACAAGAAAATCACAGATTTTCCTGAATACTATAAAATACTAAATAAGAAATCAACCTAACCGTGTCGTACACAATCAACTAAACAAAGAAATCAAAAGAAGACGGAAACAACATTAAAGGAAGTTAAAGTGAAAGGTTGTTTACTTTCCTATCAGAGTTCTACACCCATGAGTCATAAGTAGGTTCCCTAGATATACCTGCAACAGAATTGTAATACTGATGTCAATTGCCTATTTGGATAATGCCGATATTTATAATATCATATAATCTATGAGATCAAACTTCACTTACACTAGTAGTTCCTAGTTAGTTAAGTTAGACCAGAAGGTATCACAACCGTTTGTAGACGCTTCAGCATCTCATTTATCCCCACAGCTGAAATGCTTTCACATCCAAGAAGATCACGAAGCTTTTCATCGCACTGAATAGCCATCGGATTTACCGGGTCCTGAAAACATATAGAAAAAGCAGAGCAACCAGTGTTTAGTTTTCTTGTTTGTCGCTATTCAAAAAGTTCTGGAACATACGCAAAAGTGAAATCCAATTCTGTAAATTATCTTATTGGAGTCCCACAAAACCATCAAACAGGAAACTTGAAATAACGGAAGAGCAACCAGAGCATTTCAACACCCAGAAGGATCTTAGATAAAAAAAAATCACCTCTAAATTGTTGGCTTTTATGTATTCCCAAACACGGCGAGTAATCTCTTCATCCGTCATCTCCGTCTCACCAGTGCCAAAGAACTTAGCAAGTGGCTCAGATAATGCAACAGTTGAACTAACAGGTTCTGTGGTCTCAGTCTTAGTCTCCACTTCAGCTTTTGCCCGTTTCGCTTGTCCAGAGTCCTCTGCCACAAGTGATTTCAAACAGTCAGTAACATTGATTGAACTAACCAACAACATATGAAGTTGCGCAAAAAAACGCTTGTAGTGACCATTACTTGATGGCTCAAGCGGAAGAATATGCTTAGCAAGCAACTTATTCATTTTGAACATGTCAGTACAATCAGTCTCAAAAACCACACGCAACGCATCATCACAGATGATCTTCCGCTTGTTACTCGGGTCCTGGAGGTTGTTTTTCCTTATGTAAGCCCATAATTGCCTCACAATCTAAAACACAAAATAGCCAAATACAACAAAACACTTTCACAACAATCCAGTTGCTTATATCATAATTGTGAATTGAAGACGGCGATAACATTAACCTCAGTTCTTGGAAGAGCAGGTTCACCGACAACGACTTGAAGTTCTGGAGAAACTCTACAGACTTTGTTTAGTCCTCCAGGACCACCTTTTCTTTTAGTTCCAGCTTGAGCACTGCAATGGAGAAACATTCAAATTCATGAAACTTGCATTTACATACCAAATCTACAACAACTTCACACGTTTTCGGATCAAACTGATTGATATTTAGAGGGGAAAGTGACAGATTCCACTAAGATTGACCTAAGATTTAAACATTCCTAAAAAAGGAAACTCATGTTCATGTATGCTATGAAAAGGAGATGAAGCTCCTTGAGAAGACGAACCTTTCTTTTGGGGATTGATTAGCAGATACAGCAGCGTTGGCGCCATGTGAAAACAGCAACGGAGGTTGTTGCGGAGATTGCTGGTGATGCTGCGGCGGCGGCGGAATGTAAGCCGGATAAGGCTGCCGGAAATTTAGGTCATAAGAGTGGTACGGAGGCTGTAGAGCGAAATGTGGAGTATATTGCTGAGAATGTGAAGGCGAGAATTGCGATTGATGGTGGAGTGTGAAATGCCCTTTGGCCGGAGGAACATTAACACCTGAATACACCTGCTGCTGCTGCTGCAACGGCGGCGGAGGCTGAGGTTGTACGGCTGACGCCGAGGCGGAAGCGGAGGAAGCATTTGGGTGAGCACGGAGGAGGAGATTGATCTGATCCCTAATGAAATTCGTCTTCTCCGTTAGGTCTAACCCTAACTTAGCTTCAAGCTGCTTAACAACACTGTTTAACGATGTGAGAGAGTTAGGATCAGATTGCCTAAGCAAAGTCTCGACTCCTTTCGCTAGTTCCTGGTCCGACACCATTGATGACAATTCAAAGCTTTTTTCTCATATACACAAAAAAAAAATCAAAATCAAAGGAAGAAGAGAAAAAAAAACAAATACCCCACAAAGAAAAAAAAATCTCTCTCTCTCTCTCTCTTATCTTCTTCTTTCCTCTCTCTACCCTTTGTCTCTTTCTCTCTCTTCTTCGTCGTCTCTTTCTTTCTCTCTATCTCTCTCTTTATAACAGAAAGAATGACGAAATTGCCCTTCACAGTTTGTTAGATTTACCCACCATGCTTAAAATGTCGATATTGTCCTTATAAGTCATGGTGTTTAAAGTTTACGAGTGAGGGGCAGTGTCGTCTTTTTCTTATACGATTGCTTTTTTACTTCGTGGCCAGCTGGCTTTATCTACTCGATTGTAAAATGTCGAATATGTCCTCGTAGATATTTACGCGTTTACTGTTGTTTGTTTCGAGAAGCTTCAGGGTATAAATGGAATTTTAGTAAGTTTTGTAGTGTGATTAAAACTATATGTTATACGATTAAAAGGGTATATTATATAGTTAAAAGGGTATGATTTTGATATTGGGCTAAAACAATAAGGCCCAATAAGGCCATGGAAGCGAAGTGACTCTTCTATATTCGCCGGAGACTTAAGTCGGCTCTTGAAGATTGTTGCAACAAATACAAATCAGTCTCTCTGCCTTACAGCGAATCTTCGAATTTTCTCGGGAAAATTTGTCATGCTCGAGTAGATTTGACAAACTTAGACTCTTCAGATTTGAAGTTGAGAGCGTTTATTTGGAAGAATCGTTGCTTTTTTTTGGTTGAGGAGCTTCGTGTATCGCTGATTTTCTCTGTTCTAGGGTTTTTTGAGCAAGTTTCGTGAAGAGATTTTTTGTAAGGATGAAAAGTGAGAGAGAGGTTAAGAATGGTGTTTCTGAGGAAGAGAGAGAGGCGAAGCGGAAGAGAGTGGTGGAACGATCTGCTTCGCCACCTCCACCACTGGGTTTCAACAACCCTCTTTTGCCGTTGGCTAATGCTTACGATGACGATGATGAGGAAGATGCTAACGAACAGAGAAGACAATCGCAATCTCGTGGCAGTGGAGAGCAGGATAATGCAGTTGCAAAAGGAGATGGGAATGGTAACAAAACTGAAGAGAAGGTCGATGACAAAGAAGAAGAAGAAGATGATGATGATGCCTCGAAGTTTCGTGGAAAGCATTCACGTCATATTGAAGTTCGTCGTGATTGTCCTTATCTGGATACAGTTAATCGTCAGGTAATCATTTCTAGTAAATCTATGTGTTTGCTTGATCAATTTCTTGCGTTTGGTAACCAAATTGTATCGCATCGAAGCAATCGTTGATGGTTCTTGTTTTGGAATGAGCATGTAAATCCATTCTTGATGTGTGTTTCAGGTCTTGGATTTTGATTTCGAGAGGTTTTGTTCAGTCTCCTTATCAAATCTAAATGTGTATGCTTGTCTAGTCTGCGGAAAGTACTTCCAAGGAAGAAGTCAGAAGTCTCATGCTTACACGCATAGCTTGGAAGCAGGACACCATGTTTATATCAATCTTCTGACAGAGAAGGTTTATTGTCTTCCTGATGGCTATGAGATCAATGACCCTTCTTTGGATGACATTCGGCATGTTTTAAACCCGAGGTATGTTATATCTTGTGACTACTGCTTCTTACTACCTTGTGTGCAATCTTTCTTCATGTTCAAACTATTTTTACCCGCGCTGGTTTGTGAACATGTGAGCCTTTGGATGTAGTTAACATAAAACCTCTCTTTGACGATGATCTCAATAGGCTTGTTCTTACTTTCTCTGTATGAATCAGCCACCCTTTTTTTTACTCTTTTGTTATAGCTTGAACATATAACTCTTCTTTCATGCTTTTTTTATTTTTCTCTCTTTTAACAGTTGTAGTTTCAGTTCCTTCTTATTGAGGCTTTGGTACAATATATTTACAGGTTTAGTAGGGCGCAGGTTGAAGAGCTTGATCGGAACAGGCAGTGGTCTCGGGCTCTTGATGGCTCCGATTACCTTCCCGGAATGGTATTCTTCTCTCCTTGAACACATTTGATCTCTAAATAAGTTTTTCTCCTAACGTAATGTTACCTTTGTTTTTGTTTAGGTTGGTTTGAACAACATTCAAAAGACTGAGTTCGTGAATGTTACTATCCAATCCTTGATGAGAGTGACACCTTTAAGGAATTTCTTCCTCATTCCTGAGAATTATCAGCATTGCAAGTCCCCTCTTGTTCACCGTTTCGGAGAGCTCACTCGGAAGATTTGGCATGCTCGAAACTTTAAAGGACAGGTCTGGCTCAATTCATACCTCTTCACTTTTTTTCGCTCTTTCATGACCTCGACTATTGAGGTCCTTGCTGATTTAAGTTACCTTGCATCAACAGGTGAGTCCACATGAATTCTTGCAAGCTGTGATGAAAGCTAGCAAGAAACGATTTAGGATAGGCCAACAGTCAGATCCAGTAGAGTTTATGTCGTGGCTCCTCAACACTTTGCACATGGATCTTAGAACGTCGAAGGATGCCAGCAGTATTATCCACCAGTGCTTCCAGGTACGTAACCGGTCTTTAACTCGTCAACATTATGTAGTTTGATATAATTGTTTACAAGAATCTGCATGCTCATATAACCTGCTAACCGTTACAGGGTGAGTTGGAGGTTGTGAAAGAGTATCAAGGCAATGCAGAGAAGGAAATCTCGAGGATGCCTTTTCTGATGCTTGGGCTAGATTTGCCTCCGCCTCCTCTTTTCAAAGATGTCATGGAGAAAAACATAATTCCGCAGGTATGCATCTATCAGTTGCTTTATATTTTGCATTTGTGGCTATTTCAAACCTGTGAAAATCTTGCAACTCTGTCCCATTTACAAAATTCACTTCAGAAAGGGGTTTATTATGGTATGCCGCCTTCCAAATTGAGGTAGCAGAAGCTAATTTCTTCGATGTTTGGGTCAGGTTGCTCTATTCGATTTATTGAAGAAGTTTGATGGAGAAACTGTGACGGAGGTGGTTCGCCCTAAGTTAGCCAGAATGAGATATCGTGTAACCAAATCACCTCCTTACTTGATATTCCATATGGTTCGGTTCAAGAAGAACAACTTCTTCAAAGAGAAGAATCCTACCTTGGGTGAGTCTCTATTTGGGCCTTGTTTAACATTATTGTTTTAACAAAGATTTCTAAAAATGTGATTATATTTGCCCCAATTTTGTTCCGATGCCACAGTTAACTTCCCTGTGAAAGATATGGAGCTGAGGGATTACATACCATCACTGCCTAGAGCACAAGAAGGCGAGAAGGTGTGTTCAAAGTATAATCTAATTGCCAACATTGTACATGATGGTAAGCCGGAGGACGGATACTTCAGAGTCTTTGTGCAGCGGAAGTCACAAGAACTATGGTAAGCCATTCTCATTCATAAAGCCACAGATATTATATAAATGCCCTCGAAAGCATATTAGATAGGACACAATTAGAACACACAGTGACGAATCCCGCATAAAACCGACAGAATTTGAATTGAGATGAGAATGTCTATTTGTTTCAGGTACGAGATGCAGGATCTTCATGTTGCAGAGACACTGCCCCAAATGGTAGAACTGTCGGAAGCATACATGCAAATATATGAGCAGCAGGAGGAATAGTAAGCACTCGGAAACAAAACCGGCTCATCGCTATAAGTGTCGGTACCGCGGTTTTTTCCCCCTTGGATTGTGAAGTGAGACTAGAGATTTGTTTGACAACTATTTTGGAGAACCTTTTTACAATATGTAACGATCAATGGGTAGAGAGAACTTGTAGTAGCTAGCTCATGATAGACCCATGGAAACAGTAAATCACAGTCGGGTTTTTTAGAATAAAAAACTTATGAATTGTCATTATTGAAAAAAGTAGACTATATTTAACATGACGAGGAGAATCTAATTTTATTTATTTAATGAAGAAAGGAATCTAATTCGTTGTAACATAAAAAAGAAAAAAGAATCTAATTCATTATTTGCATTTTGATGTTTTTATTCATTTTAATTTTCGTTTTCAGCGAATATGTTCTGGAAGTTTTTTTTTGCACGGTATATTAGCTTTAATTTTAAAAAATTATTTATTGATGCGTCGAAAAAGAAAATTTAATAAGATTCTGGAGAAGAGAGAACGAATCGTTTCGTCTTCTCTCTACTTTTCTTCCTCTCAAGTCGATTCTCTGCTTCATCTCTCTCTAGCTACAGCACAGTAACTGAGCTCAAGAACAGGTTTCTCATCTCTGCTTTATCTACCTGATTCGCTTAATAGTAATATTTACATATTGTTTGATGCATCTCGTCGTCTCTTCTATTTTCAGATCTCCACAAGAGATTACTAATATTCGTTTGTTTAATCCTTCTTAGCTCGTAGCGATCTTTTGAAAACCATTAATGGAGATTCCAGTTTTTTGTTATAAGAAATTCGTTTTGCGTGAATTTGGATTCGATGAATTCACTGTATCCATCGAACTATTAGCTATTTTACTTCAGATTCTGATGAATTCGAGTGAAACAAACATATCGATTACACAATTGTGAAGAATTTTATTAACTTGGAAGCTTGAATTGTTGCGTTTGCGTTATACTTATGAAGTTCCAGAGAATCAAATTCATGTTCTCTCTACTTAAATACCTTTTGAGAGTTCAAGATTCAAGACGGCTATATACTCTAGTGACTTCTTTTTCATTTTTGGTTTGAAGCATTTAAAGGTTAGAGTCCTTGCACCGGTTGTTTCTCGGCGAAAACCGGGCAATATGCAGAAGGAGAACCCTGGCGATGCTCCTCCATCAGCATCTACCTCTCGTTTACGGCATAAGAAGCGAAGTGGTGATGTACGCTTGCTCTATTACACTGTCTATATCTAGTTTTTGAGACACTGATCAAAGCAAATCAGTATCACGTTGCTCTTGGCTTTATTTATGTGATGTAGAAGCTATTCTCGACATTTTTTTCCGTTTATTGCTTTTATGTAGTTTGGTTGAGAATTGATTCGATTTTCTGGTTTTTTAGGTTGTTGCAGGAGCTGGCAAACCAAATGGAAGCCATTTGCTTGTCAATGATAGTAGCAAATACAAATCGTTTCTCGTCCGAGCATACTCCACTGTTTGGATGATAGGTGGTTTTGCTCTAATAGTGTACTTGGGTCATCTCTACATTACAGCCATGGTGGTTGTTATCCAGATATTCATGGCACGAGAACTTTTCAATTTGCTGAGAAAAACCCATGAAGATAAACAGCTCCCTGGGTTTAGATTACTTAATTGGTAAACAACACACTTGCTCACTTCTTCTTTCGCTATTGTAATAAACTGGAGTCTTTACTTTTTAGTACTTATCTATGTGTTGAAACACTTCTGCATTTGACACACCGATTGTTTCTTCCATTTTATGCAGGCACTTCTTTTTCACGGCAATGCTCTTTGTCTATGGTCGAATACTCAGTCAGAGGCTAGTCAACACAGTGACTCCAGACAAAGTCCTATATCGACTGGTCACCAGCCTCATCAAATACCACATGGCAATCTGTTACTCCTTGTATATTTCCGGTTAGTTTTCTTAACAACTTTCTGGGGATCAATGATTTTAGCCCACTAGTTTTGCTTACATAAACTCTTTTGTTTGCTATGGAATTGTAGGCTTTGTGTGGTTTATTCTGACGCTGAAAAAGAAGTTGTACAAATATCAGTTTGGCCAATATGCATGGACGCATATGATCTTAATTGTGGTGTTTACTCAGTCCTCATTCACCGTTGCCAACATCTTTGAAGGCATCTTCTGGTAATCACAGACTAACACATGTCACCTGTGTCCTTCTGAAGCTTCTTTCTTGTTTCATCCATGCTTTCTCCTTGTGTCATTTTCTCTTATGCCACGGATTTTTCATGTCATTGCGCTGTCATTTGTTTATGACCCGACTAAATGTTTGGGGCAAGTAAATATGAAACTTATAAAATATTTGCAAGTCTATTTACTTATATGATGGTTTCTGGTGCAGGTTTCTCCTTCCTGCGTCCCTTATCGTCATCAATGACATCTTTGCATATATCTGTGGTTTCTTCTTTGGAAGAACACCTTTGATCAAGTTATCACCAAAGAAAACGTGGGAGGGTTTCATTGGAGCTTCTATCACCACTATGATCTCTGCGTTCCTGGTACGATTGTTATCTTAGCTAATAAGTAAGCGTTTATAAATGGTTAACAAATCTTGCTTGCTTTTTCAGCTTGCAAATATAATGGGTCGTTTCCTCTGGCTGACATGCCCCAGAGAGGTACTTAGAAGTTGTAGTCATCAACTTTCTTCTTTTCATACATGAATTGTATTAGTAATTATGTTATTGAGCTGAAACAAATACAGGATCTATCAACGGGCTGGCTCCATTGTGATCCGGGTCCATTGTTCAAGCCAGAGACACATGATTTACCAGGATGGATTTCTGTTTGGGTAAGATGATAACTGTACAATACCAAAAAACGATTACCGTAGAAACCTTTATTAATTCTCTAAACAAAGGGGCGTTTAACGTTGCAGTTACCTTGGAAAGAAATTTCAATCCTACCCGTTCAGTGGCATGCTCTATGTCTTGGATTGTTCGCATCTATAATAGCACCATTTGGTGGCTTCTTTGCCAGTGGTTTCAAACGAGCATTCAAAGTCAAGGTGGGGAATTCAAATGATGATAGTTAGCGTAAAACCACAACATTGACTCACTATTACAATGTTTTTTTTCCATATGTTCAGGACTTTGGTGATAGTATTCCCGGCCATGGCGGAATCACAGATAGAATGGATTGTCAGGTATATATCAGCCACATTGACTTCTAACATCATCTATATTTAAACTCTCGAGCTTAGAATCATATTGCTTTGGCTTTTTCAGATGGTGATGGCTGTTTTTGCGTATATATATCATCAATCGTTTGTTGTACCACAAAGCCTCTCTGTGGATAAGCTCTTAGACCAGGTAAAGTTTAAATACAAATAACATTACGATTCTCCTATTTTGGCTGCATTTCGATGATTTTCTTAAACTCATTACAGATAATCACAAGCCTGACATTGGAAGAACAACAAGCTCTATTCATGAAGCTTGGTCAAATGTTGCAGGAAAATGTTATTGGATCTTAGGATCATTCCAACAACTTTCATTGTACCATAAACATAAAATCATCATCGGATAACGAAAGAAAGAAACAAAGTAAGGCAGTAGTAGATTTTCATAAGCTTGTTGTGTTTTTCTTCCCCGTTTGAATTCTACTACCTCTCTGTATAGTAAAACTCTACGCCTTTATGAAAGTAAAGTGCTCACTACATTTCAGATTGTTTTGTTCTTTTGACATTGTATGTACCTGATCTTGAGATTGAGTGTTTAAAACTAGAACATCAGTGCATGATACCTCGAGGACCAGTCCTAAGATTTTGAAGGCCACAATCCGTAAATGGTAATGGGCCGCTATTAAGGTTTAATTTTTATAGGCCGTAAGAGCTTGCTTGTATTCAAAGCCGGCTCTGCGTAAACAAAAATGATGCAAACACAAGAAGAAGAAAAGAGTAGAAGTTCAAAAAATCAACTCTTAAGTTTCCCAATAACTAATACAAAAGAAAGAAAAAAAATATTCTAGACTCTGTAATCTTAAGAGAGTTTCATTTGCAAAACTAAGAGAACAAAAGAAAACCGTCGCCGAGATTAATTCCGATGAAACGGAAACTATATTTATAATCATCTTCTGGGCCTTTTAGACCCTCTACATTTGCTTTCCTCATTGAGTCTTTGGCTTCTCAATCTTGACGTAAGGAAGAACACCTAGAAAGTACTTTACCTTCGGGTTCCATCCGCGTTGCTGAGCTCGACAGAACATCAAGAATGTGTTTGCGCAGTAAGAGTTGAAACTCATGAAGACATGCCACAGTGCATGCCCTTGAGGATTCACAGGCCACTGAGTTATCGTTTTGCAGAAGACACGGTCACAGAACCAGCAAACACTTCCAACTAGGATTGTTGCAACGTACCATTTCGCTATCCTTTTGGCTGCGGTGTCTTCAGTGTGGATGTAGTACTTGTACATCCGAGGAATGCATAGAAGGCAGAGGATCACGTAGTGGACTTTGAAACCGATTCCAAACCTGAGGAAAGCATGGACTACGGCAAAGGCAGCGCCGTAGAGGAAGAGAAAAGTGGGCATTGTACTACGGTAATGCCAATCGGGTGAGTAAAGGATGTACATGTAGAGAAGTATCTCCCACACCATTGGAGTCTCATCACTCTGTTGTTGCCTGTTTGAAATGAATCAAGTAACCGAATCCAATTACACTTACAAACTTTTAGGCATCAAGAGACGGAGAATGGAAATGAAAAACTGACGGTTACTTACACGTGTTGCAAAGTGGCATGGTAGAGCATGCTGCCGATAGCAAGTATCATATTCGATATGTGAAGAATACTAAACCTCTTCTCAAACCCTTGCCTTAAAGCATTGACAAGACCAATGAGAGCCAATAGGATCCCAGGAACATTGGAAATAGTATTGTAGAACTCCGCAATGTAAGACGAATATGCGTAGTTCTTCTCACAACACTCTATAGTAGAAGTCACGGGACCCCAAAAGCTCGATATCCCATCCTCCATTTCTATCCTCTCCAAGTCCAAATCTACTCCTCAGTGTAAGCCTTTCGAAACTAAAGCCCAAAAACGACAGGCATGGACACAAAATAATCAAAAAACCATCTGAAAAAACCAAACAGACAGAGCAAAACTCAAAAAAATTCATCCAAAAGTGCACCAAACACCACAAAAAGGCTTACGATTAATCGATTCATGAGGTAATGCAAAAGAAAGAAGAAGAAACTCTAATCACTTAAGGGTTCAACAAAAACTGAAAACGAAAGGCTTAGTAACCAATGAAGTAGAATCAAGATTAAAACTTTACTTGTAGAAACAGTGAAACATACCAAAACAAGTATATAAACCTAATGCTTTAACCAAACCAACACGCTAATGGTGGAAGTTAACATTCTAAAACTATTGCCAGTACAGAGTCAAAGCACACACACACACACAAAGAAAAAACGAATCAAGACACTGAAGCTTTGATCAAACCCAAAGCTCAAAACATCTTACAACAATCAAATCATCACATCGATCAATCATCAAATCAAAAATCAATCACTGAAACAGAAAATTCCAAATCTAAAAACACCGAATCAGGTCAAAATCAAGAGCGACCCAGATCAAATTATCAGATCCACTACGTCAAATGATAAGAAACTACTCGATACCAAGATCATATACAAGAGAATACTCACAAAACACGAAACGAAACCGATCCACACACGAACACTAAAAGGAAGAAGAACAAACCGTTTTTCTTCGCGACGCGAAACGGTGTTAAAGAGATCTATAGTCTCCTTCCTTTCACCGCGTTGTCTTATATAAAACCCAGAAAAAAAAAAGTTATCTTCTTTAAGCTTTAGCAAAACACAACCATGGGAGATCGGAGGAATCAGATGAGAACAAATCTTTTTCGATTGACCTCTCTTCTCTCTCTCTCTTCTTCTCCTTCTTCAGGTTTCGGCAATTGAAGGGCATTTTCGTCTTTTTCTTCCTGGATTTTTGGACTTGAGTAAATAAAAGTAAAAAAAATTAAAAAAATAAGAGCGGCGCACACTATTTTTATATAAACACCTTTATTTTCTAAGATTTTTTTTTTAACTAGTTAGAGACATAAATTAAAGTTTGTGGTATATTATAAACATTCAACTCTATGAACCAATCATTTATGAATAAGTAGATGTGATTATGTAATGTAGAGTGTTACTTATGAATATTTTTTTGTTTTAAATCAAAATTTTATTTATCATCCACTAAGATTTAATTAAGCCCAATGGGTATAGAGCAAAAGCCCAATAATCTCATAATGAGCCCAAATGAAATCTTTATCTCCTTTTAATTATTTAATTTAACGATGATCGTTGCAGAAGAAAAGATATATAATACTTTGTAATGCTGCAATATTTATCATTGGTCAAAATTATTCTAGAAATTATTTTCAAGAATTAAAAGCGTTAAACTAAAATATTTATTACATGTTTGCACTATTACAAATAAACAATAATACGAATTAAAATTCATTTTATATAGTTAAATATGGATCAGTGTTGTTGGTCATCATTCATCTCCATTGTCTTGTGATTCATATTGATTTTTTATATTGGTCTAAGACTCAAGAGGAAGCCACTCAAGTTCTAGTTCTAATTCACCAGATTCAACATTCTCAAGTTTGATGATACTATCTTCTATAAGCGCGTTGTCGTGCGATTTCAGCCATTTTCCGATCTGCATATCTCCAAACATTTCAGGATCTCTAAAAGCCATTGCAGATGTGATCAGAGGTTGGATATCAATCTCAGCTTCTCCCATATGTCATCAGCAGAGAATGTGTCGTAATCGAAAACTTGCTGCAAAATGTCAGAAACGAAAAAGAAGAAACCGTAAAGAAATAAAAAAGCTTGGTCATAGATTCTTTGTAAGTAGAAAGTTAATAGTCTCAGGCTTTTACCAACTTCACTGAGCCGAAGTTTTGAGGAATAGAGAGCATGAGTTCTTCGTTCCAGACAGGGTTTAAGTTGCTCTTCACTATTGGGTTAACACAGAAACGAAGAAAGAAAAAATAAAAAAAAATAAAACACTGTGTCGGACGCGGAACGGACACGTGTCAAGAAAACGGACCCCGTTTGAACGGGAAACGGTCCCCGTTATACCAATGTAACCGACATAAAACCCACCTCGATTTGCGCGCTAACCGCGTACAAACCGAGTATAAACCGGATATTTTAGACCGTATTTTTATACGGGCCTTTTAAAAAAAATTGGGCCAAACCAACATTTTGGGCCGGTCAAATTAAGCCCAAAAATCCAAAAATCAAACAGATTTTTGTTAAACTGCAAATATGTACGCCACCGTCG
>OVAN01002139.1:0-35305 GCA_900406275.1 Anastatica hierochuntica | reverse complement strand
AAGCTCTGTTCCTGTAAAAACATCAAAGAACAACAAACCGCGCAAAAACGACCCGAATACCTACTAAAAACCGTAATTCTCGTATGAAAACCGTAGTAAAAACCGAAAAAATACGAATACATCAGGTGCATACCAAAATTTGGAAGGAATATTGAAGGAGAGAAAAAAATTTATACTCAAACTCAAAATATAATATGTCTTTGAGAAATAGTATTACTTTCCGTCTTTAATGTAACCTATAACATCTTTTACACTTCTATTTTGAAATATATCGGTTTTTAAAAGTTCAATTTACGATAAATTTGAAAAAATATATTATTTTGTACACTTGAAATTTCAATTCAACAATTTTCTTCTTTTTAAATCCCAAAAAAATGTAACGACCCCGAGCCGAAGGGACCGGAATGCTCCAAATGGTACCGCCAAAACCGAAGCAAACTTCACCAACCGGTCAATAATTTCGCTTCTAATTGCACCTGCAGAAACACCAAAAGGGAAAAGAAGGAAAAGAGAGGGGTGAGTTAATTTTCAAAGAAGTCACTCAGTGAGGACGGACCCGACTCCGCCTCACCCGCTACCCGCCTAACCCCGAAAGACTAGAACTAGACCACAACCCCTAAAGAACACAGAAGACACTTAGTGTGCCGCGCAAGCAACTACCATATCAAAAATCCTTGAAACAATTCCTAACTTCTAGACACTTTTTTAAAACTTTTAGAAAAACACTTTTTCCTAGAACTAGCATCAAACATGGGCCCTTCGGCTGCCACCTTCGTTGACGCGTCCTACCTCGTCTGATCCCATTGCCCCGAAGGTAAAATGCTCTCAGACTTCATGCTCAGCCTTCCAACTAACCCGGACTCCCCTTCCTCTCGGAGTCAAGGAATTTCTTTCCAAGTAATTCGGGCTCCATGATAGTGATCGACCCGGCCGGTTTACCTGGACCAAGGAATTCATTTTCAACGTGCCCAGCCTTTTGCTTACGTAGCTCATCTGGTAGCACCTTCCCCATCAGCCATCTAGCTTATTCAGCGCTGCTGATGGATACACAAACTTCACCAGCATCGGGGTAGGGCAGTCCACACGCTTTACACAATTCTACAGTAGGTTCTGCGCCTAACTATAGAGGTTATTCATTGTTCTTCTCCTAAAGACATTTCATGTAATTCTCAAGCAATGCCAAATTAGACCTATTCACTTTTAGGACTTAGATTCTCACAGAATCTATCCTAGGCTCGACTTAGCGACCCAACAAACAATCGCACTTAGGCGTATAGGACTTTACGTAGTAGCAAGACATAATACACACACTTATTCGTGCCGAGACTTATAGCTCGACATTGGCCTATATTCTAATCCTAGCCTAACGAAATTAGACAAATAAGAAATGAAACGGGGACGAGAACTCCTCACCTCGGCCTAATTGTCTGGTAGCTTCCATGGTTGACAGCCTCGACTCCCAACACCGGGACTTCGATGGAATCCTCAAAAATATTCTGTTTTCTCCGGATCGATCCTTCGCCAGCCTCCTTCTCATCTGAACCAAAACCTCCCCCTTGATTACCCCAAGCATATCCTCCTACTCCCTTCCCAGAAGATCCTTCTCCCGCGAGCAGACCCTGAAACGGAAACCGGTTAGCCTTTCCCGAAAACCTGCCTAAAATGGAAACTTACTATTTATGGAAATCTGCCATAAATAGGAACTCTCCTAAAGAGGCAATCTACCCTAAGAGGAAACGATCCTAAAATAGAAACTTTCCAAAAATAGTAACTTCTTATAAATGGAAAATTCACAAAAAGGAAAGCTAAGGGAAAAATGGTAATTCCTTACCGAGAGTTGCAGCTCCCGGGCTCCCTCCGGGCCTCTGGGTTTAATCGTCTCTACCAGGACTTCCTTCCCGGTACGAGAGGCTTCGGCTTCTCCAATGGTCTCCGCACTGCGGATTGCTCCCTCTACCTCCTTGGGAACAGTCCCGCCATGTGACCAGCTCCACCATTGTCTTTTTCGCTCTCATCATTTCTTCCTCTCCGGCTTCTTCTTCGTCTCTGGACCTTTTCCTGGAGTCTGCTACGCCGACTTCCCAACATTGATGCATGGTAGATCCGCAGAATATTGCAACTCCATCTTCCGGTTTAACCTTTCCGATTTGATTCTCTGATCCGGTTATCTCCTCGGTTGGTTCGCTTCTCCGGTTTTCTCTTCTGTCCGGTTTACTTCTTCGGTTTCCTCAGAATCGCCACTCGGTTCGATTCCCACAGTTTCCTTCTTCTCCAAGAAACCCGGAACCCTAATTCCTCCGCCACGAGCTGGCTTGCGCAGCAAGCAACCCCCACCTCCTAGAATTTTCACCGCCACCACCCTCGGCTCACCTCCTCCAGCGCCTCTCTCCATCTCCTCTGTGGCCTCCGACGTCACCATCACCTCGGGTCTCTCCCCGTGGCCACCGGTCACCTCCTCCGACGTCTCACTTCCCCCGGCTCTCCCGCTCTCCACCTCCTCCGTGGATTCCTCTCTTATCTCCGCTCCGATCTCTCCACTCACGGCTCCCGTTTCTCTCTCCTCCTTCGCGTCACCTCCGATCCGCCGCTCCTCCCCCACGGCTTCACCACGAGTCACACTTGACTCCTCCACTTCCTCCACAACTCCAACTCTCCTCTCTCTCTCTTCTTCTCCCCCGTGCGACACCACCATGGACATCACCACCATCGCCTCCTCCTCTCCTTCTCTCTCTCTCTCTCTCTCTCTCTCTCTCTCTCTCTCTCTCTCTCTCTCTCTCTCTCAGCGGCTTGACTCTTCCTCTCCTCTCTCTTCGAGTTTCTCTTTTTTTTCTTTTGGGTGAATGGTTTCGAGAGGTAAGAAGATGAAAGAGGCTTAAGGTTTTCGACATGGGCATGGAGAAATCGGGTCGGATTTGGGCGGGTAATGGTTTAGGGTCGGGTGGGGTTTCAGTTTGGGGCTTTAAAAGGGTCGGGATTCACAATTCTCCCCTCCTTACAAAGAATTCGTCCTGAATTCTGGTCGCAGTACCCGCAATCCCGGCAATAGAGGTCTACACACGAGTTCAGTCGAGTGTCCCAGCACCTCACGACTTTTGACGAGGTTTAGAGGTGTCAGAAGAAAGATCATAGATAACAATAAAAAGGAGAACTAAACTTCTAGAACCTTAAAAGTAACAAGCATAAGAAATAGAAGAATAAATTAATAAAACAATAACATCCCAGTGTCTACACTACTCCTATTGTAAGACACCCTTCCTACGGGTGGCTACTGGCCGGAATCGGAATCGGAGTCTACTGGAGGTTCGTATGTAACATCGATCACTTCTGGCTCCTCTTCGAAGAATCCCCCAAAGTCATCGTCTAGATCCTCGTCGAGCTCCTCGTCAGTGATGTCCACCAGTTCCTCCACGATGAAAGCGTCAAGCATCTGGTCCAGGTTCTCTTCCTGCTCCTGCTCCGGCTCCGCCTCAGGCTCTGCCTCGTCGTCGTTGTCGTGATCTCCGTCGTACCCTTCCTCTTGATCACCCTTCGGGTCTCCGCCCTCTCATGGGTCCTCAAGCACTCCCTCTTGGTCCCCCTATGCTCCCTCCGGCTGTAGCTTCGGGTCTGCCTGATCCTTTGCCTAGTCTTCCTCCTCCGGATTCTCCTCCAGGTCGCTCTCCGGGTCAGACTCCTGGCTAGAGCTAGAATCTGACTCTGCATGCATCTGACGGCGGTGGGGTGGGTAAGGAACCCAAAGCGGCGGTAGTGCAAGTCGCGGTTCATACCCAAGACGGTGGGCCTTCATCCGGGGTGCATACTGATACCTGGCTCCGGGATAGGCGTCGGGAAACCTGCGAGAACAACACAGGAGGTTAGAAGCTTGATCATTAACGAGGTTGGTGATTTGAAATTCTTTTCACAATTCATTATTTTCGGCGCCCGACCAGGAACACATTAAATCTCAAAATTTTCAGAAAACATTTTATTCTTGAAAATCTATGACCCTCCGGGTCAGAACCGAAGCAGCCTTTAACCTAAGCTCTGATACCATTTGTAACGACCCCGACCCGAGGAGACCGGAATGCTCCAAATGGTACCGCTAAAACCGGAGTAAACTTCACCAACCGGTCAATAATTTCGCTTCTAATTGCACCTGCAGAAACACCAAAAGGGAAAAGAATGAAAAGAGAGGGGTGAGTGACTTTTCAAACAAGCCACTCAGTGAGAACGGACCCGACTCCGCCTCACCCGCTATCCGCTTAAACCCGAAAGACTATAACAAGACCACAACCCCTAAAAACACAGAAGACACTTAGTGTGCCACGCAAGCAACTACCATATCAAAAATCCTTGAAACAATTCCTAACTTCTAGACACCTCTTTAAAACTTTTGGAAAAACATTTTTTCCTAGAACTAACATCAAACATGGGTCATTCGACTGCCGCCGTCCCCGACGCGTCCTACCTCGTCTGATCCCACTGCCCCGAAGGTAACATGCTCTTAGACTTCAGGCTCAACCTTCTAACCCGGACTCCCCTTCCTCTCGGAGTCAAGGAATTTCTTTCCAAGTAACCCGAGCTCCATGACAGTGACCGACTCGACCGGTTTGCGTGGACCAAGGAATTCATTTCAACGTGCCCAGCCTTTTGCTTACGTAGCTCATCCGGTAGCACCTTCCTACTCCAGCCTCTTGCCCTCTCTAGCTCAGCTGGTAATTGGAACCCAGTGTCCCCATCAGCCATCTAGCTTATTCAGCGCTGCTGATGGATACACAAACTTCACCAGCATCGGGGTAAGGCAGTCCACACGCTTTACACAATTCTATAGTAGGCTCTGCGCCTAACTATAGAGGTTATTCATTGTTCTACTCCTAAAGACATTTCATGTAATTCTCAAGCAATGCCAAATTAGACCTATTCACTTTTAGGACTTAGATTCTCACAGACTCTATCCTAGGCTTGACTTAGCGACCCAACAAACAATCGCACTTAGGAGTATAGGACTTTACGTAGTAGCAATACATAATACATACACTTATTCGTGCCGAGACTTATAGCTCGACACTGGCCGATATTCTAATTCTAGCCTAACAAAATTAGACAAATAACGAATGAAACGGGGAGGAGAACTCCTCACCTCGACCTAATTGTCTGGTAGCTTCCATGGTTGACACCCTCCACTCCCAACACAGGGACTTCGATGGAATCCTCAGAAATGTTTTGTTTTCCCCGGCTCGATCCTTCGCTAGCCTCCTTATCATCTGAACCAAAACCTCTCCCTTGATTACCCCTAGCAGATCCTCCTACTCCCTTCCTGGAAGATACTTCTCCCGCGAGCAGACCCTGAAACAGGAATCGATTAGCCTTTCCCAAAAACCTGCCTAAAATAGAAACTTACTATTTATGGAAACCTTCCATAAATAGGAACTCTCCTAACGAGGCAATCTGCCCTACGAGAAAACTTTCCAAAAATAGAAACTTTCCAAAAATAAAAACTTTCCAAAAATAATAACCTCCTATAGATGGAAAATTCCCAAAAAAGGAAAGCTAAGGGCAAAACGGTAATTCCTTAACGAGGGTTGCAGCTCCCGGGCTTCCTCCGGGTTGAACCGTCTCTACCAGGACTTCCTTTCCAATACGAGAGGCTCCAGCTTCTCCAGTGGTCTCCGCACTGCGGATTGCTCCCTAAACCTCCTTGGGAACAGTCCCTCGCCATGTGTCCAGCTCCACCATTGTCTTCTTCGCTCTCATCATTTCTTCCTCTCCGGCTTCTTCTTCGTTTCTGGACCTTTTCCTCGAGTCTGCTACGTCGACTTCCCAACATTGATGCATGGTAGATCCGCAAAATATTGCAACTCCATCTTCCGGTTTAACCTCTCCGATTTGATTCTCTGATCCGATTATCTCCTCAGTTTGGTTCGCTTCTCCGGTTTTCTCTCCGGTCCGGTTTACTTCTCCTGTTTCCTCAAAACCGCCACTCGGTTCGGTTCCACGGTTTCCTTCTTCTCCAAGAAACCCGGAACCCTAATTCCTCCGCCACGAGCTGGCTTGCGCAGCAAGCAACCCCCACCTCCTAGGGTTTTCGCCGCCACCACCCTCAGCTAACCTCCTCCGGCGCCGCTCTCCATCTCCTTGGTGGCCTCCGACGTCACCATCACCTCGGGTCTCTCCTCGTGGTCGCCGATCACCTCCTCCGACGTCTCACTTCCCCCGGCTCTCCTGCTTTCCACCTCCTCTGTGGATTCCTCTCCTCTCTCCGCTCCGATCTCTCCACTCACGGCTTTTGTTTCTCTCTCCTCCTTCGTGTCACCTCCGATCTGCCGCTCCTCCCCCACGGCTTCACCACGAGTCACACTTGACTCCTCCACTTCCTCCACAACTCCAACTCTTCTCTCTCTCTCTCTCTCTCTCTCTCTCTCTCTCTCTCTCTCTCTCTCGGCGGCTCGACTCTTCCTCTCCTCTCTCTTCACGTCTCTCTTTTTTTATTTTTCTTTTGGGTGAATGGTTTCGAGAGGGAAGAAGATGAAAGAGGCTTAGGGTTTTCGACATGGGCATGGGGAAATCGGGTCGGGTTCGGGCGGGTAATGGTCTAGGGTGGGGTGAGGTTTCGGTTTGGGGCTTTAAAAGGGTCGGGCTTCACAAAAAATGTGTGAGTGTGAGTAGAAAAAATGAGTGTACATTAAAAAAAATGGCGAGTGTGAGAGAAAAATGAGAGAAGAGTGTTTTGGTATTTTTAAGCGAAGAGAATGAAAATATTTTTGATGATTAGTTAGATTGTTAATTTGAGCTATGTACGAGTTGTGTAGTCTTAGTTAAAATCGTAAAAGAACCATAACAAGTTAACAACAAAAAATTTCACAACTTGATCTTTTGATAATTGTTAGGTTTTTTGAATCCATGTATTAATCCCCCTATATATTAAATCAAAGTACACTTAAGTGAAAATTGCTTAGGTGTCATTCATATAGGAGCTTCCTACATTAATCTTATAATTTGATTGGTTGAAAGATTTTGATTTTTAATTTAATTTTGATTTATTTTATTAACCTTTAAAATAAGCAAATAACCATGAACTATTTTAAATAACTTGCCAAATATCCTTCCCAAATATGAAATTCTTAACCTAATTGCCAAACATTAAATTATTCAATTCATATCAATTCCGATTTTATCATAATTATACATTTACTCATAAATATGCAATTACTAAACGAAAATATCAATTATTTTATTGGAATTCAAAAAAACATTTCTCCGAAATTTATAAAATTTATTAAAGTTAGGAAAAACTAATTCAAAAAACCAATTTCTCCGATTTTAAAAGGATTATAAAAGTTAAAATTCAAAATAACAATTTTTCCAAATTTTAAAAGGATTATAAAAGAATTTCTCCGATTTTTATGAAATTTATAAAAGTTAGAAAAAAACAATCCCTACGAAATTTAAATTGTTTATAAAGGTAGAAATTCAAAAAAGACAATTTCTCCGAATTTTAAAAGGATTATATTAATATAAGATGATTTCTTATATTTCTGAATTAATAAGTTAAAGTCCTTTAAAAAAATTGTTGAATTAATAAGACATCGTATAAGAAAAAATAATGGGAATATTTTGTTTTTTTATTAATTTCCCTTGACTTTCAAAGTCCTTGAAAAAATAATTTAAATAGTTCATTTTCAAATCTTACTTAACGTCTAACAATATGGAAATTCAATTATGTAAATCTTCCTTAAGTTTAATTATGAAAATGTATATATGAATAAGGAAATATCTACCTACAATTATTATTTACGTTAATTTCTGTCAACTTAATATGGAAAATGGAAATTACTAATTAAATAATTAAGGACATAATATTTACCTTGTCTTGCCTACCAAGTTTAATTTAGAAGTATAAATATAGGTGGTTCTCACTTGACTATTGCATATTAAAATTTATCTACCTTTCCATTTTTTTAAAAAAATCATGTTTTCATTATTTATCGATTACGTCGAGGATCTCAAACCATTCATACGGAGTAATTGGAGCGTTAATGTGAAAGCACTTCTTGTTTGGCGTCAATCTTCTTCATCCGGTGAAACTCTCGAAACTATTTTAGCTGATCAAAAGGTATTACTTCTTTTCGATATTTTTATATATACCTCTATATTGCATTCATTCTTTCAAATATATAATAAATAAAGAAGTTGGCGTGATGGTCTCATATGATTATATAATAATAAATTTTCACTCCAATCTTTTCAAATATTAATACAATTGTAGATCGACACCGAGACATATTGTAATTAATACAATCATAAATTCTCATCGAGACGCATAATTCTCACCCAAAGTTATGTGTGTGTGTGTTGACTGAAATTATGTTTACACAGACTTAGAAATATTTTCCATTTCCCTTCTTTTTGTAATTATTAATATTTTGTATATATATTGTAGTTATTAATAATACTAACTTTTATAATTTTTATTTCAGGGTTCTAAAATATATGGAGTGGTCCCCTCGAAAGATTATTTATACATATACAAAGTGAATATAAATTAATAGAATCGATTTGGGTGGTTATTAAAATTATATTCCTTAAAAATAGTTTTCTCATTTGGATTATATAGTAAGTACTTTTTTCCTCTATTTAATTTATATATTACAATAAATTAGTACACCAAATATAATAATTTCGAAAACCCTAATCGATTAACTCTCTCTCTCTCTCTCTCTCTCTATATATATATATATATATATATATATATACATATATATATATATATACAAGTATAACTACTCATATCCATACAAAAAAATCACTCAACCAATAATAAAAATAATACTACTAATGGCCAATGTTAACAATGTTGCAGAAATCAAAGTCCCTTACAATGATTTCGTGCTTAATGTCCGCATTTTGAATGTTTAGAAGGAAACTCATATTTTTAATTTACTATATTCCAAAATAAGTTTATCTTATAGAATATTTAAATAGAATAAATCAAATATATAACATAATTTATTAAGGATAACCATGACTTTTTAAAATAAATAAATCTATTGACTTTATTCTTTAATAATTTTGTTTTTATTTAGTATTTTCTTTTTTATTTTTAATAAATAATTTTAATATATTATTAATTAACTAATTCGTTAAGAGTAACATAGTAATCAACTAAGTCAACTTTTAATCTGGTGCAAACTGACTTCATACTTAATATATAAGATTTTTTAATATTTTATAAAATAGTGTTTTTCTGATTTTTTATTTTGATTATTTAGTTTTAGTTCATGTTTCTTATATTATTTTCTTTTATAATGTTATTTATATTGACTGTAAAATACTTTTCTTTTGATTTCAAGTACGACCGTGATTTGCATAATAATGAAATTGTGAAATAAACTCAATAACAACTATATTTTGATTACTATAAAATAATCGAAGACATACATATTTCGGATATTAAATCTAAAATAACTACTATATTTACGTATATAATTTTATGTTAGGTAGTTTTGGGCACTCGAAATATTATGATTCGTGCCGAGATTGGTTTCTGTTTTTCTTGTATTGAGATTTCATATCCATACGAATATTTTATTGATTCTGGTTCAGTTTCGGTATCAATTTTTTGGGTCGGATGCGTTTGGATTTTATGACCCAAGTATTTTATCCACTCCTCCTTACACCCGCGAATTCGCGGACACCACCTAATATAACATAAATTTATTCTATCAAAGTTATCTCAAATTTTAAAGGTTGTCATTTAAATTTAAAAAAAGATTCTAAAGGTTCTATTATCTCACTAATAATAAATATGGGGTCAAAGGCAAAAAAAAATAACTGAAATATATCCCACAAAAGAAGGACAAAACAAAGGCATTAAAAAAAATAACTATAATTGGGTTTCCTGATAAATGACCAGAGTCAATGGCTGACCTAATCTGTATTAGTTCTTAATCCTCTATTTTAACCTTCTCATCATCATATCCTTTGACTCCGGTGCCTTGTTATTAAAGCAATCGGTGAATCAAATTCAACAATCATATTCTCCGGTAGGCCGATCTCAAAACCACACAAACCTTAGCTCGAGGGCTTACCGGGAATACAAAATCTCACTGTCTTTGATCATCACATTTGCTAAAATATTCAAAATGGCAGCGCAAGTCCAAGTTTTCATCTTTTTATTGTCGTTCTTAGCCATAGTGACTCCACAGGTTCGAGCCAATGTTGCTGTCTTCGACAACTTCTGGACGCAGCGTCAAAACGATGCGTTCAAACAAACATTAGGCTCTTATGATCCTAATCCGCTTAATGTCACTAACCATTTCAATTATCATGTCGCTTTGTGAGTTCTTTTAGGTTAAAGTTTAACCTAACTTCTTCAGCAAGTAACCTAATAAATTGATTCTTTGTTTTTTTCCCATTTCTCAGAGCAGTGGACGCAACGGAATCAATGAACGTAACAAGGAGAGAGCTTTGGCAGGCGAAAAGTGGTCGGAAAAATCAAAAACACAACGGAAAATGCCAAGTTTATAACCCAATAGACAAATGCTGGAGATGCCAAGTGGATTGGGTGAAAAACCGGAAGAAACTAGCGGATTGTGCGCTTGGTTTCGGCCGGAGAACCAGCGGAGGAAAAGACGGGCCGTTCTACGTTGTCAACGATGCGTCGGACGATGATCTTGTCAATCCTAGACCAGGAACGTTAAGGCACGCGGTGACTCGAGACGGACCACTTTGGATCATATTCGAGAGGGGCATGATCATACAACTTCAACAAGAACTGATGATGACGAGCGATAAGACGATAGATGGAAGAGGAGCTAAGGTTTACATCATGGGAGGCGTTGGATTAACTCTCCAATTTGTGAACAATGTGATCATACACAATATTTACATCAAGAACATTGTTCCTGGGAATGGTGGGTTGATAAGAGACTCTGAGAATCATATAGGACTCAGAACAAAAAGCGATGGCGATGGAATCAGTTTGTTTGGTGCAACCAATGTTTGGATCGATCATGTTTCTATGACAAAATGTGCAGATGGTATGATCGATGCTATTCAAGGCTCCACTGCAATTACTATCTCCAACAGTCATTTCACCGACCACCAAGAGGTAAACAAAAACAAAAGACTCTGTTTTTGTTCTCTGTTTTTTAAAACCCTTGTTTGAAACTGTTGGTTTGTGAATTGTGAGTGAACAGGTTATGCTTTTTGGGGCGAGAGACGAACATGTGATCGACAAGAACATGCAGATAACGGTTGCGTTTAACCACTTTGGTAAGAGACTTGAACAGAGAATGCCTCGTTGTAGATACGGCACAATACATGTTGTGAACAATGACTATACACATTGGGAAATGTATGCAATTGGTGGAAACATGAACCCTACGATCATTAGCCAAGGCAACCGTTTCATTGCTCCACCAAACGAACAAGCCAAACAGATTACAAAGAGAGAGTACACGCCTTACGCCAAATGGAAATCTTGGAATTGGCAATCGGAAGGAGATTACTTCCTTAATGGAGCTTACTTTGTGCAATCCGGTAAACCAAATGCTTGGAGCCCTAAGCCGGTAAACCCTATCCCTAACAAGTTTGCGATTCGACCTAAACCGGGAACGATGGTTAGGAAACTCACCATAGACGCAGGAGCACTTGGATGTGAAGTGGGTAAAGCCTGTTGATGAAACTACCATTTTTTCACCTTCCTAGATTCAAACAAAACTTTTTGCTCTGTTTTTTTTTTGCTTGTTGGTCAAGAAAACTAATAGAGGGAGAGAAAAAGAGGAGAATATGAAAAAAAAAAGGGAGTGGTTTTTTCCTATGAAAGTGGTGGGTTGTTAATTAAGCGTCCACATATATAATGGCATTTTCGGAATATTAATCTTTATAATAGGTTTTTTCTACGGAAAATTTTGGAAAACAAAAATTACATTAGATCTATCTATATTCACAATCTCTCTAGACAAAAAAAAAAACTTTCCTTAGCTCTCTTGTCTTATTTCATGTTTCGTTGCTTCATCAAAAAGGAGGAGAAATTTGGCATCAATTTGCTTGATGTTATTCCATTAGGTCTTCGTCTTGTTCATGACAAAGTTAAAATTAGATGAAACTATAATTCATAATCGAGAGATCTCAATGATTTTAGACTTTCCTTGAGTGCATCACCGATTTTCAAAATGGTACTTTCATTTTCTTTGGCCAAAATTCGACCGTATATAAATAGTACTATGCATCATCATTTTCCTTTTTTGACTCTTGTGTAATGTTTGCTGAGTTACACAAATATTCTTTCCATACTCAAGCAGATGGTTAAAGCATGAACAATGCAAAGAAAATGAGGAGTTCTTAAAAAAATATATTAATATTTTAAGTAGTGGATTCTTAATTAAGAGACTAAAAACTAAGAACTTTGCTAAAATCTTTTAGTTAAGAGATTAAGACCATTATTATCGGTTCTTAACCGAGGTTTAAAAAAAATTAAAATAATTACAAGTGAGCGACAGAGTAAGAGACCGTGTTTTAAATCGTTACCCAAGAGCCGATTCTTAAGATTTTGTTCAGATTTTATGTTTAAAATAAAAATAAAAAATGAATAATAATTATAATAATTAAAATAATAATATCTTTATTTTTTAAGAACCCAAGTGGAGTTCTACCCACTAATCATGCTCTAACAGCAAAGGTTATTAGCTTTTTAAGAACCCACTAAATTAAATATTAATTTTTTGTAAGAACCTTTCCTTCTATTTGCAATAATCATGGAGTTAAGGGTCAAAATAGGAAACAAAAACTAGAAAAACCAATAAAAAGCCAATCAAATTTACCATTTACAAAATCAAAAATTAAATAATGTAAAGTTAACCCTTGTGGATGGATAGATTAACACATATCACTTATATATTAATTAATGTCCTTTTAAATTTTTGATGTGATATATTTTTTCATACTATTTCTCGAGATAATAGTTATTGAATTACACATTAAGGTACATTTTAGTTTTACTTTACACTCTTTGATAAAGGTGATTTTTTGGAAGAAGATTACATGTTTACCCTCAACTATAAGGAGGCATGAACCGTTGATTACACATGTTCATCTGATTTATTTGACTGCAATTTTCTTCTTTTCCTTTTCACTTTACCAAATCTACTTGCAACCTTTTTTGAAATTCAAAATCTGAACTAGAAAGACCTTGTTTTTCTTTGCGCAGACCAACAAAAGGAAGAAGGAGAAATCTATTGGGTTGAAGGCGAACAAATCCGGCGAGATCTAAATTTCTTTATTTGCAGTTCCGAAGGAAAGAAAAACATCCATTTTTCACCTTTTATAGAGGAGGGACAAAGACAATGGAAGGTAACGCTCTCTCTATGGCATCGCTTCTTCCAGATACTCGAGTCGGTCCTTCAATTGATGTTGTATTAGATGGAAGGAGAGGCGATTTTGTCTATTTACGGTTTACAAGATTTTGGATTTTGATGTGACTTTGGATTTTTCGGTGGTTGTAGGAAGGAGCGATACATGCGATGAATTTGACTAGAAAATTCGTTTGTTGAAGAGACTCTTCACGACTAATCGAGTGCCTAGGGAAAGAGGTTCAAGTAGGAGATGATATCGAAAGTGTAGAACAACAACTATCGGTAAAACACTAAGCATGGTGAAGTTGTGTTCTAGTCCACATGAAAGAGTGTACAACAACAACAAAATCACTGAAATTGTGTACTAGTCCACATGGACTAGTGTAGAACAACAACAATGGTGAAACTTTGTTATAGTTCTAGTCCATATATGCATTTGGATGTGAAGGTAATTGTGTAGGAAAACTCTAAGGAGTGCCGAGAGATAGAGGTCGAAGTAGAAGGAGATGATGATGAAAGTATAGTACAACAACAACAATCGGTAAAAACGATAAGCTACGTGAAAATGTGTCCTAGTCTAGATGGACCTAAGTAGAACAAAATAATTGGTGAAATTGTGTAGTAGTCCACATGGACTAGGGTAGAACAATAACAATCAGCGAAATTGTGTACTAGTCCTAGTCCATATTTGCAATCTGATTAAAAGGTAAATGATAATATACAATTATGAATCGTTCCCTATTATCTGCAGAATCCAAACAAAACAAATGAACTCAAAATGATGAAAAATCTTTCTAAAATTTACAGTCCACAATTGCATAACATAAATGAATGTTCTAATAATTTACCTCACCTAGGTCGACTGTAAGCACAATCTAGAACTGCAAAAAAGAAAATGGATGAAGAATGTATCCTCCACAATATGTAGTACATCCTCAGATATAAGGCTTTTAGTCTCTGGAAAAAAGGATGAATCCATGGTAACATCGGTCAATAGATCTTATGTTTACGTGTCATGTCGTTGTTTAGTATTCGCTTTAATTCTGAACCACACGATTTGATTTTGCAGGTTTGAAATGGGCGGCTGAGATTAATTGGTAGAAACCATATTCTTGCAAACTGAAAGGAAGGGGTAACAAACCAAACATCAGTTACGTAATAAAGCTGAAGACAAGGATACTTTCGTCCAAAAATTTCTCGAAAGAAGAAAAAAGTACCTCTTGGTGGAAAAGTACCCTTTTTGTTCATGAAGTTGAAAAAAGTATTTTTTCTTGTAAATTCTTAATAGTTATTTTAGCTATTAATCTTGACAGAATCCATCACGACTTCCGAGATAATGCTCTTTTTATATCTCGACAGAAATGAACATTTTTGGGTCATCAATTAGTAGGATGATCAGACCACATTCCGGGTCGAACTAATAGGACGAAGTGTGGGTTGGCTCCGATACTATATTAAACTTTTGATGTGAGATCATTTTTTTTATACCATCTCTCGAGATAATAGCTATTTTAGCCATTAATCTTGACAAAATCTATCACGATTTCCGAGATAACGCTCTCTTTTTAGCTATCTCAGTAGAAGTGAACATTTCTTTTGGTCATTAATTATTAAAGTGATCATACCACTTTTCGGATCGGATTAATAGGACGAAGTGTGGACTGGTTCTGATACTATATTAAACTTCAAGTTCAAAACTAATTGACAATGAAAAAACTAATCCACATCATTTATATATTAAATAATATCCTCTTAAACTTCTGATGTGTGATACTTCTCCACAAATAGAGATTAAACAATGGAAACAACCCATGTTCTAAAAATCTTTGCCTATATTGATTACTCTCTGTATCCGCTAGACGTTAATCTTCACACTAGTTTCCGCGTAAACTCGAATTTACAAACATTATATTATTTAGTTCATCGAATTGGACTTTAACTAAAATTTTACAAAATTAGTAAGTTTTGACATAAAAATAAATCAAAAATCTAAAAGATTAAAGTCATACATTTATTAATCTAACTAATAAAAAGAGCTAATTTTAGCTTATTAGCTTATCCACGTCACAGTTTCATACTTTTACCACAAACTGACACGTCATCATCTCTGAGGCTCACCTTTTATTGCTTATGGAAACATGGATTAGCTTTAGCATCCTTTTTGGAAAAGCAATCGTCACTTTCTCTCGCGAAATTAAAGTGATCATTCATCATCTTTAGTTTTAATTTATAAATCCACTTAAGAGATGAGATTTTCGAATTTAAGTTCTTCTCAAAATGCTCAGAAATCAAAACCTCCAAAAATCATATCCCTAAAAAGAAGACTATGTAGATAAGTAGATGCATGGGTGAAATGAGTCAAGGTTCTCGAGTCAGCTAATGACTCAGTCGTAGAGGATTGGGTTAATACAGGAGGTACACCTCCTGGCATAGCTTTCGGACTTCCCGAAAAAGTCATCGGGATAAAAGGTTTGGGGTTTTGTGATTTCCGTAATCGAATTTTGAAAAATATAAAATTATGAGATTGATTATTTATGTAATAAAAGTGGTGACGGAAAGAAGACGGAGGTGTTGACGGAGGAAGTAGAAGTAGTGCGATTCAAGCTCACCTTCGCCATCGCAGACAATAATGTTGTGTATTTCAGCGATGCTTCTTACAACTACAATCTCCATCGCAATGCTTTTGATATTATGGAAGGCCAACCCCATGGATGACTCTTGAACTTTGACCCCACCACACAGACCTTTACTTCGCAAATGGCATCTCTATGTCTCTTGATCAAACCCATATCGTCTTCTACGAAACCCCCATGTCCTCTCTCTTTTTCTCTCAATCAATTATACTCTCTATGCATTGAATCGTCATCTAAAGTTTGTCTTTTTTTGGTTGTTGTTCTCATAAGAAGATGCAACAAGTATTACATCAATGGAAGGCGTGTGGAGGTATCCAAGACTTAACGGGTTATCCAGATAACATCCGATACAATGGAGATGGACATTACTGGATCAGTAATGCTCTTTTCAAGAGTCGTTTCTATGTAAAAAATGCTCGCTCTTTGTCCTTTATCTTTATTACATTCTCATTCTTTAGCTTATTTATTGATATCAATTGTTGTATTTCTTTTTTTGTATGTGTGGATTATGCAGAAACTTACTTTACATGGAGCTAGGAGGGATAATATCTCCTAGCATTAGAAAATTTACTAATGAGGAGACTGTACGTAAATACAACTTTCTTCGATTTGGTTTATATGCTAAATTTTTGGTGTCGTAGTAGAAGAGCTTCTTTGTTAATCATGCTTATCATTCTTATCTATTTCTAACAGTCATTTGACGTTCATCTCTATGTATGTTATCAACCTCTAATTAATGCTATAAGTTTGAACCAATTTTTAGTTTCTTTAGCTTTATTGGTTGAGTTACAGTGAACAACATACAACCATAAGATTTGGTTGCTAGAGAGGAAAATAGCTTTATTGGTCTGATTATCAAGGTGATTAGAACCAGTTTTTAGTTTGTTTAGTTGTATATTACTCTTCAGACTTTCGAACTTTTATTGAAACGACTTAAATCAAACTTTATTTAAACATTCTTTAGCTGTGTAATATATCATGGTTCATATCTAGGATGATTGGGATATGGACTTTGATTTGAGTGTAACAGAGTGCTCGAGCAGTTGTTGTATTTTGAACAGCTGCCATTGATGGAGAAGCAGAGAAATGGTTGGAAAAACAGAAAATAAACCAAAGGCAAGAGAGAGATGGAGAGTGAAAAGGTGGAAAATTGATGATGCTAAGAAAAAAAAAATAATAGTGAATGGGAGAGAAGACACAAAAATTGCAGAAGACATTGGAAAAATGACAAACAAAGATAATAAGGAGAATAAGAATTATAGATGGTGGAATTTGAAGTGTGAAAACAAGAAAATTCAAAGAAGTGGAGAGGCGGACTCAAAGAAAAGAAAAGAAAAGAAAAGAAAAGAGAAGGGGAGAGACAGAGAAGAAGTACATTATAGAGCCATTAGGGGTAGTTAACATTGTTTCCAAATAAATATAAGAAATATATGCATTCTTAATCTAGCATGTTTTTTTTCTCTCGCCTCTACCATGTGTCTCATCTCTTTTTTAATAGCAACCACGAAGAGATAGTAAATATATTTAACCTTTTTTTACGACAATTTCTGAGTGGATATCTTGGTAAAGTTCATTATGCAGCACAAAGAAGATGTAAGGTTTAAGTGAGGTGAAGCTGAAGAAAAATAAATAATTAAGAAAATATTTTTGTATTACAAAATTAGTCATAGAGGAGAACGACTCTGGCGATAACGGACGTCATTTGTTCTATTAGCGACCGAAGTTATTAGAATATTTGGTGTACATTTTTTTTTTTGACATCAAACCTCATTTATTAAGCTTCCGGTAAAATACTCCCCGCTTGGGGGAGTGGTACAACCGTGGGGCTTACATGGAAAAATAAGGTGTTTCTAGATCTTGCTTTTTTGGTAAGCTCATCAGCAGTCGAATTCAAAGTTCTCGAAACATAAAATATATTGAAAACCGGAAAAAAGCTCTTAAGCGAAATAAAGTCTTTAATTTCCGAGGCAAAGGCTGGCCATTCCTCCGGATTGTTCACCATTGAGACAAGTTGCATACTATCCGTCGCAAAAGCCATATCCACTTGAGAGGCCGCTATTAAGCATTCCATGGCTCATATCAGTGCTTCTAGTTCCGTATGAAGGGGAGATTGATTGGCTTGTGCACTTCTAAGTCCATATTGACGTATTCGACCTCCTTCAAAGATCGCCCATCCATACCCGCTTACTGGTGCTCCGATACTCCAAGAGCCATCTACATGACAATTTTTTCCATCTACTTCTAGAGGATCTGAGGGGGTCACCAATGATCTCTCATAAGAAACCAATTCCTCTTCGACCTCGTCTTCATGTGCTTGAACCCATACAGATGCTTCCCGGGAAGCATGATCAAGGATATCTTGCGGCGATTCTCGGAAGTTATCAAAAATCACACGGTTCCTGGCCTTCCAAATATACCATAGGATCCATGGAAACACTTGTAAGGCCTCCTCATGAGTCCCTAATTTATTTGCTTCCCCGAAGAAAAAAGTGAAATTTCCATACAGAGATTGGCAAGGAAATCGGGATGGGGTCGAGGGAATATGTGATAAAGCCCATACTTGTCTTGATGGAGGACATTCAAAGAGAAGATGGTTGATAGTTTCTTCCTCCGCTCCACAAGTTGGGCAATGCTTTTCTTTGCTAATATGTCGGTAAAATAATCTTTGGCATGTGGCCAGACAACCTGATAGACATTGCCATACGAAATGTTTGAGTTTTCGTGTGGTTTTTAATTTCCATGCTTGCGCCAAAAGTGTTTCCACTGTAGGCCCCTGAACAGGGGGGTCACAAGCACGACGAGATAGTTCTCTCGCGATCCAGTATCCTGACCTGACAGTATAATTGCCCGAGGTCGTATGGGACCAACTATAGCTATCGCTGGAATATGCTTTCGTCGGTCTAATTCCTAGTATGCGCTGGATATCATCCGGAATGAATAATTCTCAAAGGTGATCCTCTTTCCATTTTTTGTAATGGGATCAATTAGATCATTAACATATAGATGGGGATCTTTCTCGGTAACAACCCCTATCGGTGGTCTGGCCGGATTATATGGAATCCAGGGTTCGCTCCAAACCCTTGTGATCATACCAGATCCTATGGTTATTCGGAGTCCCGAGAGTAAAAGAGGTTTCGCTGCCATTATACTCCTCCAGCCATATGAAGGCCGATTAGATTTTTCAACCTCTAATGGTCCACAATACCTGAAATATCTCCCTCTCAAGACTCTACTCAAGAGAGAATTAGGGTATCGGATTAATCTCCACAACTGCTTTGCGAGTAGAGCTAGGTTGAAATCCTCGAAGGTTCTGAACCCTAGACCACCCTCAGAGAGTTGGGTACATAACTTGTCCCATGCCATCCAGTGGATCCCACTGCTCTCCGCTTTAGAGCTCCACCAAAATTTAGCTATCGCACTGCTAAGTTTAGAGAAAATTGTTTTGGGTAACAAGAAACACAACATTACATATGTCGGAATGGCCTGAGCCACTGATTTGATCAACACCTCTTTCCCACCTTTAGAGAGAAATTTAGCAGACCATGAGTTAATCCTGCTTTGTAGGCGGTCTCTCAAAAAAGCAAATACTTGCGTCTTTGACCCACAGATCTTCTCAGGTAGCCCTAGATACGTTCCCATTCCTCCTTCTTGATAAATTCCAAGTGTCGTTTTTATGACAATTCTCTCAGCCATCGGGATATCATTTCCAAACATTATAGAAGATTTGGCCAGGTTGATTTTCTGGCCTGCAGCATCGCCATATAGGCGGAGTATATCTATGATCTCCTTACTCTGAGCTACATTTGCGCGACAAAAGAAGAGACTATCATCTGCGAATAATAGATGAGAAGTTGGTGGGCTTGCGCGGGATATATTGATTCCTTGAATTCGTCTGTGCCCCTCGGCGTTCCTAAGTTGGGCAACCAGAGCTTCTGTACATAAAATGAAGAGGTACGGAGATATAGGGTCGCCTTGTCTAATTCCACGAGTGGGTTTGACAAGACCTCGTGGCACTCCATTCAGGAGGATTCGGTAAGAGACCGATGATATAAAAATCATGATCCAATCAACCCATTTACTTTCGAATCCCATCTTAAGCATCAAGGCCCGCAAAAAGTTCCATTCCACCCTGTCATATGCTTTACTCATATCTGTTTTTATCGCCATAAATTTTCTTCTGCATGCAGGGTTAGAGCGAAGGGCGTGGAAATTTTCTTGGGCAATGAGGATATTGTCTGTGATGAGCCTTCCTGCCACAAAGGCTGATTGTGTCTCGGAAATTAGTTCCGGAAGTAGATGCTTTAGGCGTCGACTCAAGACCTTTGATATTACCTTATAGCCCACGTTACACAAACTTATAGGCCTAAATCCGGTCATTTCTCTTGGTCTTTCAGTCTTTGGGATCAGACAGATGTTTGTCTCGTTTAGTTTTTTGTCGAAACTGCCTGTCTCAAAGAAAGTTTTCATCATATGCATGAGATCTTGTCCTAAAACTTCCCAAAATTTTTGGTAGAAAAGAGCTGTCATCCCATCGGGTCCAGGAGCTTTTCCCGGCTTAATGGAAAAGAGTGCTTTTCTAATCTCCTCCTCCGTAAATTCCCTTGTTAGGGCATTATTCATCCTTTCTGTTACTTTCAGCGGGACATCCTGGAGTGCGCGATCATAGTCCCCCTTGTTAGGTGAAGTAATAGTTCCTTAAAGTAGGTCACAACCACCTTCTCAACACCCGACTCGTCATCAATCCACCTGTCATCTTTATCTTCTAGGCCTAAGATACGGTTTCGGGCTCGTCTTTGCTTGGTAGATGCGTGGAAGAAGCTCGTATTCTTGTCTCCTTCTCTTAGCCAGGTGATCCTACTCTTTTGTTTCCAATATGTCTCCTCCTCTAAGAACGCTTTACAGAGATCTGAGTTTAGCTCCTTCAGGGTTTCGTACGAGGTATTTTCGTCTGGTTGGCATTGGTCTATGCGATCCTTTAGTTCTTCGATAAGTTTTTCCGAATTTGATTTGGAATTTTTCTTCCACTTAGAGATAGCCCGACGACATCTCTGGATTTGATAAGATAGAGGTTTTGGGCAAACATCCGAGTCTCGTCCCCAACCTTCCACGACCGCCTCCTTCAGTCCTGGTTTGCCTATCCAACGTTTATCGAACATAAAGGTCTTCCCAAGCCTTTGGGGAATTTTCTGAATATTTGCTAAGAGTGGTCTGTGATCTGATCCCCACATTTTTAAATACTCCACATTAGAGTGGGAAAATATAGTATGCCAGTCTTCATTACCCATAGCTCTATCAAGTTTGCAATTCACCATACCATTTTTACGCCGACCCGCCCATGATAATGGGTTACCTTGGTATGGGAACTCCATCAAGCCACAACAGTGAATCATTGCTCGGAAGGGGAGAAATGATGCCTCAGATCTTTTTTTCCCTCCTCGCTTCTCATGGTTTCCTAGGATTTCATTAAAATCGCCGATTGTGAACCATGCACCAATTCGATTAACCGCAATACGGGTTAATTTTTCCCAAACATACTCACGGTATTTTATCACCGGATCTCCATACACAAAGGTAAGAAAAACTCGGTTGCCATCAATGATCGTTTCAATATCTATCAATCGATCATTCATAAGCAATAGCTTAACCGGATAATCTTTAGAATAAAACAAGGCAAGACCTCCACTCAATCCAACTGGATCCATAGTAAGCAAACTATCAAACCCTAATGAGACTTGGAGATCTTGTAAGAAATGACGATTATTTTTAGTCTCCGATAAAAACATAAAACCTGGAGAGTATGATCGACACATCTCTTCCAGTCGACGAGTTGTTTTCTTAGCACCCGCCCCTTGACAGTTCCACGCAATGATCCTCATTCTAGTAGACTGGGTGGGTTCTGGAACCCCACCAGACCTTTAGAATGATTAATATACTCGGAACTTAGAATAAAACTAGCCACGATGGAGGAAGTATAAAAAAATATACTAAAATCAAACCATTTAGTTGAAATATTACACTCTACACTAGAGGATTTTGATAATTTAAGACAAGGATGGGTTATCAGATACAATTGGGAATTGAAGTTTGACCCACTCTTTGACTGGCCCATTACAAACCCACCAGGCCCACATCCTTTCTTTGTGTTCTTTGGCAAAGAAGATTGAAGTGTTGAAGGTGCATCACGGCGGCAACACGTTGCCGGCGCCGACGGTTTTGCTTCTGCTGCTATGTTAAAAGAGATCTTCGGCAGGGGATAAACAGCTAATGCGCGTCGGATCCAATACCTCCGAACCACTAACTTCTTAGATCTAGAAGGATTTGCCACAAGATTTGTTGAAGAAGAGCCATCGTAAGCCATAAACCCCCAAGAACTAAAGTTCCTCTCAGGGAGAGAGAGCCGACGATTTGAGACCACCGGTATCCACATGCCAGGGAGAGATTGAAGATTAATTTGAGGTTTGAGACTCTCTGTGACCAACTCTGGATCTGGATCTGGAACTGAGAAACACCACATGACCGTGGGAGAAGCCATAGGCGGAGACAGACTTGTGACCAGAGAGAATGGCCGATGAGACAGTTGCGGAGGCGATGGCTGAGGAGAAGAAAACTTTGGTGGTTCAGTTTGAGAGGAGCCCATAAAAGGCGCGGCAAAGCCATGGCCAAAATCCGAATAGCTCAGATCTGAGAAGTGGATGTCTCTTCCTCTTGACGGGGGAGGTGGTGACAAGGTGGTGGTGACTGATGGTGACGACCGCCTGGTTGCGGCGGACGAAGGTGACCGCGATGAGGAAGGAGTAGTGGCGGTAGACGATGGAGACACGAGAGAAGTCGGTGGGTGACGATGGGTGGCACGAGTAGCGGAGAAGGATAGAAGAAAATCGGGTGGTTTCGGAGGTTTCGGAGACAGTCCGCCGGCGGAGACTTCCATGGACCCGTGAAGCTCTCTACTTTAGTAGGTCCTTCTCAAACGAAAAAAAATGTTTATAAGATTTGCTAATTATTGGTTATAAATGTAGACATAAAATTTGATAGGAGATGACATTTGGTGTACATTTTAAAATTAGAGTATTGATGTTTGGAGCTCCAAACTTTTATAAAATAATTTTATCTATACAATCACTCGAACTTTAAAGTTCCAAATTTGATAGTTTTCTCACAAAGAAAATATAATCTATAATTAAGATGAAATAAAAAAAATTTACTTCTTGGAAACAGAAATGAATAAGAAGTAGGGGTGTCACGTCATCCCCTAAACTCACTTCAAGCATTCTATCTTCGAAAAGAATAACATACAAGATGTCATATCAATCAGTACTCGCTTAATCAAATATAATCAATATTCTCTTAAAGACAAAAATGAATCGCCTTCATCAGTTTTGACCACGACAAAGATTGTTCATCTTTCCCACATAGTTTTTCGAATTCCTATAAATTGGTCATGTCGTTCCTCCTTCCCCAAAGGTCGTCAACAGAACATACCCGAACCGAACCGAAATATTTTGGGTACTCGAAAATACCAGAACTATAATAATAAATTTTAATATATTAATTATTTTTATATTTAATATCTAAATATACAAAAAAACAACCGAAAAATAATATAAAAATTATCCAAAAGTACCGAAAAATACATAAAAATATCCGAAAATAATAGCAAACACCGAAAATATTCAGAAAGCCTATCAATTTTTCATCAAAATACTCGAACCAAAACGACTTTCATGTTAATTGCAAGTATTTAAACATGCATTGTTTAAATTTATATGTTTTATATTATTTTATTTTTAGAACTTTTAAGTTTTTTAAGATGTATTTTGATTTTTAATTTTTTTCACGTAATTTAATGGGTACCTGAATCCGAACCGAACCTGCTAGGATCTGAACCGAACCCGAACCAAAAAATATAAATACCCGAATGGATCTTGAACCTCTAGACCCGAAAACCCGAAACATGAATAAACTTGAATCGAACCCAAACGGGTACCCGAACGCCTACCCCTTTTAAATATTTAAGAGATAAATTGAAAATTCTGAGATTTCAAAAATTTAAGAGATAATTTGAAAATTCTAATAATTTGTTAGCTTTTTATGTCTCATTTCGAGTGCCAGGTATAAAGATTTTAGAATATCAGTATCTTGGTTTCTTTCTCAAGGGATGAATGTTTTGATATTACCGACCCTTAACAGTAAGTGCTCCTCATTATCTTTTGCTTTTCTTTGTTATAGTCGATTCTAGCTTTTGTTTAGTTATCAACTGTTCTTAATTTTCATAAATACTTTTGTTGGTTTCCTCATTAGAAGATGGTATTGCTAATTAATATTCTGATGATTGAAAAGTTTTGAATCATTAGACTAAAGATGAGATGATAAGATGATTGTCTAGTTATTAGGTTAGGTGTTTACGCGATCTCCATAGTCTTAATGAATCATGTTCAATACATACCGACTAAATATGTGTGTCCATCTCCTTAAATTGCTCCATAATATCTTAATGAACCTTATATTTTTCACTGTTTTTCTAACTTCAAATAAATATAAACTAAATATTTGGCTTCACAAGATAAGTTGTTGGCTAATCTTATTTAGACGTACAAACACGACTTTTTAAACCCAATATTAACATGAAACAATACAAAAAATATAGTGTTTCGTTAACTTGACACGAAAACGTTACTTTAAAAAATGTATTAGAGGTATGTTAATAAACAAAACAAAAAAAAAAGGCAAGGAAAATATTGCTTGAACTAACCAAAAATATGATTAATCTTACATTTAAAATTACAAAATGACAAAGCTAAGAAAAAGAAAGACAAGTAACATTAGACGTAAAACTAATATACAAACAAAAACATGCATAAGTTTATTAGGTGAGAATAAAAATGCAAAAAATAATGACATACATCCACATTTTAGATTTTTGATAATGTAACACTACTACTTACATATAATATACACAACCATAACAAAATAAAAAAACTCTTAAATATAAAATTTTGAAACATTTTGTATAAATTTATACAACAATAAATATTTATCATAACTGACCCCTAGTTATTTATAAAATTACATTAAATTGAAAATATAAAAGTGATCGAGAAATCGATGTTTGATTAATTTCAAATTAATCTTTTATTTTCTAATTAGACGTTACATCTAATCTCATCGGCCGATTAGTGCCTAAGGAATTCTAAGATTTTGGGAAAAACAAACAAGAGTCATGATCCACAAAAGCAGAAAAATAAACATCACAAGTCACAGCTATAAATTTTAAGAAGTTGGGTCCTTTTGTAACTTTTAAACCTGAGGGTGTAGAAAACGAATTAACCAAAACTTATCATTTTCTTTTGCCTCGTCTCTTGAGTAGTGTGTAAAAGGAAGCACCTTTTCTCCTCCGTCGTAATTCGGCAGAGAAGACAGAACAGTGAGCGAGATGTCGCAGCTCTTATCTTCTCCTCCGATGGCTATCAACTCCAATACCTTTACTAGTCTTCGCTTTCCATCATCATCGTCTTCTGTACTATTCGGCGGCAGCTTCGCGGCAAAACCGCATGGAATCGCCTTGAAACCAACGACGACGGTGAAGCTCTCGGTTAAGTCCCGTCAGACAGATTACTTCGAGAAGCAGAGGTTCGGTGACTCTTCTTCGCCGTCATACTCCTCGCCAAATTGTAAGTTATCAGAATAGCTATCACAATATGGTTACTTTTAGGGTTTTAGCTTCGCTTGAATTTGGGAATTTGGAAGGTTGATAGCAAAAGGGTTACTCTTAATTTCTAGAAATTTGGAAAGTGGAGGCTTGAAATCCAAGATAGAGAACTCAGTAAGCGACGTGTGATGTTTACTTGTGTTTTTGTTGTTGTTGATAGCTGAAGGAGTACCTGCTAGATTCTACGTGGGTCATTCGATATACAAAGGGAAAGCTGCTTTAACAGTGGAGCCAAGAGCACCAGAGTTTGTGGCTTTAGACGTAAGCCTCTCTCTATCCTTAAAGATAAAAGAGAGCCTCTGGTTCTACAAGTTGTGATTTGAGGTTTCCCATTTTGTTTCTGTCTTTTTTGTAGTCTGGAGCTTTCAAGTTGTCGAAAGACGGTTTTCTACTGCTTCAATTTGCTCCTTCAGCTGGTGTACGACAATACGATTGGAGCAAGAAACAGGTTTGGCTTTTATGATGATCCCTTTAAAGGCACTACTGTTTTCTAGTGTCAATTTTTGGTAAAGAGGTTTCTTGATGTCAAAACGTTGCAGGTGTTCTCATTGTCGGTTACAGAAATCGGAACTCTAGTTAGCCTAGGGCAGAGGGAATCTTGTGAATTCTTCCATGACCCATTCAAGGGGAAAAGGTAAAAGTTTCATTACACTAATAACATTAGATGTATTCTTTATTTGCTTGCTTGTGATCGCTGTTGTGTTTGTTGTATTTAGTGATGAAGGAAAAGTGAGGAAAGTGTTGAAAGTTGAGCCTCTCCCAGATGGTTCTGGTCACTTCTTCAACCTAAGTAAGTAAAATATAATCTTCTTCTCGATTTATGTCAAAAAGGTTTAAACTTGGTCTCTAACGGTTTTCGAGCCTCTTCTATTATATAATAGGTGTTCAAAACAAGCTTTTGAATGTGGATGAGAGCATTTACATACCAATAACTAGAGCAGAGTTTGCTGTTCTTACCTCTGCTTTCAATGTAAAATTATTAAAATCTCTCATCTTTTAAACATTACCGACGTTTTGCACTTGTGAATAAAACCTCTTTACTAAACATGTTTTTGTATGTATCGCAAGTTTGTCTTGCCGTACCTTATAGGATGGCATGCGTTTGCGAACTCCATCAAACCTGAAGACTCAAACCGTATGAACAACGCTTCGCCTAACTATGGAGGAGACTATGAATGGAATAGATGATGAATCTTAGGGACGTAGTTGTATCTCAAAACAGAGCAATCAAAAGATGTTTTGAACAATTAGCCTTTGTCTTTTGTAAAATAGCTCTACTTGTATTTTGGTTGGGTCTAGATCGGTATGGTTAGTGATACAATGGTTTGTTTCGGTTTATCGCCTCTCGTCCCAAACTATAATATGATAATGGAATATTTATTTTGTCATGATTCTAAATATCAGCTTGTGTACATAATAGTTTTTTAATGTCAAGTTGATGTATTTTTATTTCGTACGAAATATAACTTTAATCAATCGGTTTAATACTGATTCGGTTTACGGTACAGTTCGCCCTAACGGTTAAATCCGGTTTAGGAGCCACTCGCATGTCCAAAGGCCAAAAGCGAATCCGACTTTACAGATATGTCAGAGGAAGGAGCAAGTTTCTAGAAGATCATCACCGCGTACGATATACGTTGTTCCCGTTCTCTTCTCTTCATCGCAACGGTGAAATCGAGAATCGCTCGAATCGATCGGAACTTCTCTGATCACCGTCAGTCACCGCGGCGACACGGATGTTCGCTTGACGACCTCTTCTTTCCCACGACCTTTGCGTCTCCTTTTCTGCGCCGGATTTTTACTCAGCAACGAGATCTGTTTCCACGGTACTTTTTTCGTCTGATCTTTTTCCCTTGATGTTTCTTTGCTGGATCCGTGTGCTTTGCTTTCATCGGAGCTGTTCTTGTCAAGAATTGGTTTTTATGGTGAATTGATGTGACCTTAAGCTGTTCTTAGGTCAAAGTCTTAGTTTTGAGAAGTCTTCCATATATTGCAGTTGATGATGTTACTTCGGAGCTAGTTAGCTATATGTGGTTGTAGATTTCGTAAGAAGATCTTTAGCATCCACACAAACTGTTGGGAACCATTTCATTTGACCATATTCACTAGATAATTCCTGTATTCACAGAGGTTTTCAGACCTTAGAATGATGAAGATTTGGCCTTTTTCTTATAGAGTAGACTAAAGGAGGATGTCGACACCAGCAAGGAAGAGGTTGATGAGGGATTTCAAGAGGTTGCAGCAAGACCCTCCTGCGGGTATAAGCGGTGCTCCACAAGACAACAATATTATGCTATGGAATGCTGTCATATTTGGGTAATGGGAACAAGGACCTCTTAGATACTGACCGTTGATTCTCAAAACATTGTCAATTCTGTAACTTACATAGACGCTATGTTTCTAAATTTTGCAGGCCTGATGACACGCCATGGGATGGAGGTAAGGTTATGTTATTGCAGTTTTGGCAAGAATCATGTTTCTGTCATTCGTGAGATTTTGGGATTGCTTATAGTGGTGTGCTTGATACTGTCAGGTACTTTCAAACTCTCGCTGCAGTTCTCTGAAGATTATCCAAATAAACCACCGACAGTTCGTTTTGTGTCAAGGATGTTTCATCCAAATAGTAAGTTATATAGAGATAACGGCATGGGGCTTTTCTTCTACCTGGTTTGTTGTTCACAGTTCACCGTTTTGAATCTTCTTTGCCTGCTGTGCAGTTTATGCAGATGGGAGTATCTGCTTGGACATTCTACAAAACCAGTGGAGTCCAATATATGATGTTGCTGCTATACTTACCTCCATCCAGGTAAATACCAAAAATGATATTACCAGCGTCTCTTAATACCGTGAATTGCTTGAAGCTTCTTCTTCTTCTCTAATCTGTTTGTAATTACAGTCTTTGCTCTGCGACCCTAATCCGAATTCTCCTGCAAACTCGGAAGCTGCTCGGATGTACAGCGAAAGCAAGCGTGAGTACAACAGAAGAGTGCGCGATGTTGTGGAGCAAAGCTGGACTGCTGACTAGTTGTAGTTAGTTGTAAGCTATGAAACTCCTGCTTTCTCACCCATTCAGTAACAGCTTTCTTTCTTCTCTAATCATCTTGTCTTTTCTTTCCAAAACTCTCAAGTGATTCAATGCTTTAATGGTTCTATGTAACCCACTATCTGAATTATTCACTTTTGTATATATATGTATTACGATTTTCCTGATAGATAACAAAACAGCTTTGATGTTCATGAGATCGAACCATTAAAAACTGATGGTTGTTGTGTGTTAGTTAGGCATGAGCAACGAGTTATTGGTCTTCTTTATTCTCGTAAACTGGATTGATATTGTAGGGTTGAGCCTAACTAGAGTTGATGAGACAATCCACAAACTCTTTAACTTAATTTTGGTTCCAATGTTTCATGTCCTAAAGAAAGAGAAGATCTTAACCACTCTTTTTAACTCCATGAAAAACACGGTTGTGTTAACAAAAGACATATCATACTAGTGATTGTTGAGCTATTAGTTTTAACATCCATATACGATCACAAGGAACACCAAAGTAACTTAAAAAAGACAAACATAAGGTTGCATAAGTTATACATACGGTTGGACAAGTTAAAATATAACCAAAGAGAGAGAGATAGAGAGATCCTGAAACATTCTTCTTCTTCTTCTTCTACTGCAGAGAGGGATTGAGAGAGAGATCCTGAAACATTCTTCCGCTGCTTTCTCCCATGTCATCACGCAACTACAAAACCCACAAAGATTAATATTTGGTTACCAAAAAGAATCAAGAAACAAGTAAAAACTGGAGCATAGTGTATGTACCTGGGAGAGAGGAGGAGCCCATGGGATCGGTTCATATCTCATTGAGGCAGTTAGTGGCATCTCCGAAAAAACAGAAAAATTCAATCCTCCCACATCACGTCCACTGAGTTTCAGCGCCTTCTCTTGGCATCCTTCTCCATTCATAGTAAGGATAGCTACGCTGTGGAATTCAAAGTCTCTCGAGTTAAAAAAAAAAATAAGAACCTCTGGTGACCGCCATTGATGTTGTCTGTGGGAATCATGATATCCATGATATCTCCACAAGAGGAGAAATATTGAAACAGCTTATTGTAGATAACAGTCCGAGGAAGAGAAGGGTCATATCCGGTGACCATCATCCTAATAAAAAAAAATATTGAGAGATTGCAGGATAGATCAGTATAAAAACAACCAACACACATATCTTCATTTTATCTTACAGATTATACCAAAATAACAACCTGCGTACGTCTCTAGCCTCATACCCACAGTCGATTAAAGGAACATCCCTCGGCCTTTTGCCACCAAGTCTTTTGACAGCTAACCTTGTAGAGGGCGGCGGCGGAGATGGAGAAGGGCCTCTACTTGGTGTATTATCGGGCCAAAATGTTTCAATTTCAGATGCTTGAAATAGGTGCTGCGTTTAGTAAATGAAGACTAAGACTACGTACATTAATCTTGTAAATAAAAAAACATAGTGCCATGTTGAAAGAGACATACAGCATCAACATCATCAACGGCCAGGAGTGCTTTCTTAGCAGCAGCACTTGACTTGAACTCAGGACAAGCGTATCTTTCTGGATGATTAGCAGGTGCGAGTGCGGCTTGTTTAATGCCATAGTCGCCTGCCACACAATGTATGTAAGTATTTAGACAAACAAACTGGAACCCTAATTACTACATCCGAAATCAACATACCATATATATGATATAACATTCCTATGGTCACAGCCCTGCCAATTGAATTGATACGGAGAAAACGACGAGATGCAACATTCCTGAAAGCATCGAGGAGCAAGTATTACATATAGATATTACACTGAATAACAACTCAATCGATTACATATACAAATAACAATCAATTTACCTTAAATCTCTCTCTCCGCTACTACTGCTACCTTCCGATTTCGACTTCTCCATACCTTAAAAGATTAACGAGTGCTTAAGAAAAAAGAAAGCTGGTATTTATAATAACTCTTTCTTGGGACTTTTCCTCTATAATCACATACGATTGGGCCTTCATAAAGCCCACAGCGTTCATAGCCTTACATGGCCTGCACGGCCATATATGTAATTGTTACGTTATTTTTACTAAAATATACCTCCACGGATGTGTGTTCGATTAGTACTAGGTAGAGACCCACGTTTTGCCGTGGGATTTTTTTTTATAATTTTTTATGTATTTTGTAATGTTTAAAATAATAAAAATAAAAGACTTTGCACAAAATTTATTTTACGAGCATTATAGATGTTTAGCTTTTTTTTATCAGTTTTTTTCGTATTGCCAACTAAACTTTTTGTGTCGTTTCTTTAGTATTTTCAAGCTCTGTGGTGGTTATCTTCTTTTCCATGATCTTCTTAATTGTTTTTTTTTGTTTCAAACCATAAAATATTACTTGCTATTTAGAATATTTGAAAATACTTGATCGTCTACATTGGAGGTCGTTGAAAATGTCCAAATGGAAATCTTGTCTTCAATACCCGAAACAATGGGATCCTACAATTCACCAAAGAAAATGACACGATGGTTGAAGTTCCGAGTCACATCAATGTAATTTTAGAAATTTCGTGACTGGTTACCATTTATTCACAGAAACTTTTTTTAGATGGGAAAAGATTTTAGGTAAAGCCAAACAACAAATAAAGATTTAACATAACTCGAGGTCAATCTTCTAACTTCTAAGATGCATCATTCGAAGGATAAATGTCACAAATTTACTTATAATCCGATCAAAGGTAACCGAAAACCAAATGAGGATCACAATGTGTATTAGGGCATCTCCATTCATGAACCTCTCAAAAAATCTTTAACTATTCATGGGTCCCACCATTTTATTATTAAAAATAAAAATAAAACAAAACAAAATTTTCGGCCAATCACGGACCGCCACGTGTCCGTGAATAGTTAAGGATCAATCGTTAAGTAAGGTATTTAAGGATTTCTCTCTCCAAAAATCCTTAACTATTCACGGGTGGGACCCGTGATTAGTTAAGGATTTTTGGGTTAAAAAACCAAGGATGGAGATGCTCTTAGAATTAGGATTCTAATACACCAAACATGGAGTATAACCTTTCAAGATATGTGATTTACAGAAAGATCAATAAGGTGAATCAACACAGTTACACACCTAAAAGACAAAGAAATACTGTAATAAAGTGAGCAATATCTCCTGGTAGTAGTAGAAAAATCGTTACCTACAACCGTATTTTCTGGACATGATTGACAAAATATTGTTGAAACATACATGTTGCAGAAAATACTTGTGATAAATTATACAAAAGAATATTGATCCTCCACGTTAACTAAAAGATGGAAATTTCACATTAAAATACAAATGCCATCTTTATTTAGTGTGTCCAAGACATTACATTATCTCTAATCAAATTGTCAATCAAAATGAAAATTTTAGTTTCCTTTGTGACATTTAGTTTGTTTTTCTTATGACTGGAAAATTTAGAACATACAGGAGTAACAACATCGTGCCCATTTAGTCTTCGTAAAGATTTGAACCCAATACCACAAACCATAAACAAATTTGCTTCTAAGCATAGTTTTGTCGTAATAAGGTGAAGAGAGGTTATTTAGGTTACCGGTCAACATCATAAGAGCTACATTGCAGCTGCAAAGAAATGATGGGATAAGAGAATGTACATGCTGAAGTATCCACGGTGGTCCAGCTGCTAAAACAACATAACCTACCTAAATTTAACAAAGAGTAAGTAAAAATACAAGCACTTATGCTTCTCCTTATCTACATTTAACAAAGAGTAAGTAGAAATACAAGCACTTATGCTTCTCATTATCCTTAGAAGGGAAGTTATAAAACTCAGTTTTAAAGGTCAATGGCGAATATAAGAAAAGGTACAGTTTGAAGCACTTGCCAAAATTATAAGGTAAATGCAGCTTCCATTAAGACTTATAGATTCTCGATGACCAAATAAAGGAGCTTCATGCAGTATATCAAGAAACCTACAAACACAAAAACAATACATGAGCCAATAAAGGATAGAGATCAAAATTTGAGCCATCATCTAAGGATAGTGAGAAGCATAAGTGCTTGTATTTCGAGTGATAACACAATAATATCATTTGAGCCATCATCGAAAAAATACATAACACTAAAACAGAGAGAGAAGTAGCCAATCTGCCAAATACTTCAGAACCATTGGTGAAGTAGAAGTTCAGAATGGCTTTGACTACATAAACAGAAAACAACATAGCAGCCGTTTTCGACGAAGTGAAAAGCCTTAAAGTTGACTTGTTAGCTCCTAAAACACGGATCAAAGAATCTTAACATTAGAAGTAAAAAAATTCAGAAAATTCTTTCAAGATAAAGAACTCCATGAAAGCAAGTAGCTGCCAAATGTCAAATGGCAGTGACCAAGTGATGGAAGATACAAAGCACAAGAATGCAAGAGAGCATTCAATCTTCATAAAAGTGATGAAGGAGATTAGAGGAAGCGAACCACTTCATAATTGATGACTAAAGGAACATACTGTACAACAATCACAAACTCAGAAACTTCAGAGCTCAAAGAAAAACGAACAGAGAAGAAAACTAACGATAGATGATTGTAATAAGTCAAAAGCCCACATAGCCTTGTCTTCCTCCGTCGTCGGATTGAAAAAAGAAGAAGCACGTCGGTGGTTCGCCATTTTAGTTTCGTTTCAGAGAGTGAAGACTGTATAAATCTCTCCTCCAACATCGATTTTTAATTTTCTGATTCGTCGACAAAAGCTTTCAAATTTTGCAAAATCATTTGATGGGTTTTAGCGAGAGAGAGAGAGAAGAAATCTGGGTTTCCATGAAACTTGCTTGACTTTGGAAGGATTGATGATGGCGCTAGGGGAACTAATCAAGGAAGTGAAATATTGAAGCAGAACAAAGAATAAAGCGAAGAACAACAACAATCTGAAGAAGAAAAATCAAAACAAAGGATAAAGCAGATCTACGACTTGAACACGTCTCGGGTCGAAGCAAGGATGAATCAGCGATTCTCTGACGTCGAGTTCACCATTTTTGTCTGCTCTCTCGAAGACATTAGGTTTAGAGAAAGTAAAATTGAGAAAGAGAAAAGAATATTAAATGGTATAGTCTAGTGGATTTTTTTTTTTGATTGGTTAGTAGTTATAATAATTTGGATGAGATGTCAATTTTTTAGAGCCTTAAAATATTGATTTGTCCTCTCTTGGAGAATCTCAAGCAACATTATAGTATTGATTGTTGTGTGCTTTTTTCTTCTCCTCTCTTTTAAGTGGAGAATTATTTATTTTGTTTCTTATCGAGAGTATGTAATATTTACAAGTTAACTCATTTGAATATGAATGTAGTTTCTAAAATATGAAAGATGTTTAAGAGACGTAGCCACTACAAAGTAAACTACATATTTATTTACGACATCTTTTCAAAGTGTTGGTATATTTGTTCTTGTCCATTTCTTTTTAGGAGAAGGCTTCATTTTTTCTTTTTGCAATTGTAGAAATGTACTTTTAGTCGAAGATAGAGGATGACATGATCAGTTATGGGTCTTTCTCTCCAGTAGCGTATTGAGTATTATTACCTAGTGATATGAACTGACCGTCAACCCTTTCTTTATATGTAACATGAATGTGCGACATATTGTTCAGTCTTTTTTCTCCAATTTGAATTGAGGATTATACTATTGCTTACATGCTCTTCTTTGTAGCCTGTAACAAATTTATTTGTACTACTATATTTCTGACGCTATCTTTTGGTTCTCGTTTTTCTTCTCATTATGAGGTGTGCAACCTTTGTAGCGTTGTGACTTTTGAAAGAGCAACATATAGTTGTCCATGACTGAAGACATGTCTAGGAGAGTATAAGAGTACATATTTTAAACTATGTGCTTATGTGCTTGGCTTTTGTTTATAGTCATTGTGTAGTAAACACTGATCGGAAATTGGCGTCTTTGTAGTATAAATGAGTGATTTTTTTTTGGTAGGTGAAAGAATAATTCTTGATATTGAGACCTTCTGGTCGGCATTTTCCTGAGTGACTATTCTGCTTCAAGCATCCTCTCGCCGAGTTGGGTGATGATTAGCCTCTTTACTTTACTTTATACTATATACTGTTGCTTACATGCTCCCCTTTGTAACCTGTAATAAATTTATTTGTATACTGTATGCATTTGAACTTCACTTTACTTTATGCATTTGAAGCAGGTCGAGCTTCTGACTCCAAAAGTGTACGAAGCTAGATGGACCATGAATAGCAATATAGGATTGAAAACGATTATCATTAGTAACGCTCCTCGCGATAGCTTTCACGACTTCATTACCCTCCTTAGCGATATGATTTAGCTTCCAGAAACAAAATTTCTTTAACCATCCACTAATATCTTGCATGAGGAATCGATATCTTGGATATTTGTAAGGGTGAAGAATGGCATCAATTGCCTCAGTAGAAGTCTGATTCAAGCATTACTTTCTCTGGAAGAATACGTTGGAGACTTTGGTGCTGTTCGTTTACTCATTCAACTGGCTCATCCAGAAGATTCATCCGGATAGATCATCTGGATGGATTATCTGGATGATGTTCGTTTCTGTTGTGAAACTTATGAGAAGGATATCTTTATTGATGATAGAAGCATCCCT